>SKCR01023517.1:0-160862 GCA_019454045.1 Zanthoxylum bungeanum
GCAATAGTAAACTCTTGGAGAGTTAATGGCTATTCTCAAATAGACAAAGCCAAAGTTTGCAATAAGGCAAGAAGCGCAATGCGCATCTTACTTTGATATTCTAGAAGGCCAAGGCTTGGCCAAAGGCCTCTGGAGTGTGAAAAAAAGGGCAAAGGCAAAGTCATTATAATCTTCTGGGAAGACATATGACATATCCCAAAATGTCTCCCTAAATTGTGGCAAATGGGGACACGGAAAAGTGACTGCCCTATGGACAAGGCAGACATGAAGGAAGTGAAGAGGGGCAAGGCTCCGGCTTCAACCATGTTTGTTATAAACATGTTCACTACTAGTATTAAAATTAGATTTTAGATACTAAGTGTGGTACATAAATATATGTACTAGTGTGCAGAATCTGCTGAGAGCAGGTTACTGACTTCCGTTGAGATTTATCTGCGAATCGGAAACGGGACGATAGTCGTTGTTTTAACCGTAGATACCTAAGTTTAGGAACTACCCTTCGGGTGTGTACTTAAATTAGGAAACTGTTACAATGTAACTAGTTTGACTAGATATATTATCTCTATATCAGGGTTTAACCCGTTGCGGGTATACCTTTATATTCTAGACACTAAAATGTTTTATTTTATAAAGATGATATTGAGATAAACACATTAGATGTGAATAACAATATTTATATTTTGAATATAAATAAATCTCAAACATATAACATGACAAACTAATAGCTCGAACTGAATTAATCAGTTGGGACTTATATGTGGCATTGTTATCTGGGACACAATAAACAAGACTCGTATATCCACAATTTTGAAGAGTGGGTACTAGGATAAATTTGATTCCATTCAAATAAAGTCTACGAATCTAGTTTATTGGGCAAAATGCCTAAAACGCCTTTACTTGGTAAAAGTGTAAGTGCCACCGATCTGTTAGCCCTCGTTCATAGTGACGTAAGTGGGCCCATGTCTAGCTAGGCTAGATGTGGATATGAACGTTTCGTGACCTTTACGGATGTGGCATCGCGTTATGGTTATGTGTTTCTTTTGAAACACAAATCGGAAACTTTTAGAGTTTCGACACGAAATAGACAAACAGATCGGCTAAAGTATTAATACCGACACGGTTAGACCGTGATGGAAAATACTTAAGCAATAAGTTTCTCAAATACTTGAAAGAGTATAGTATTCTTTCAAAGAGGACTCCTCCCGGAACACGTCAATCTGACGGTGTGTCCGAACGGAGAAACCGAATTTTGTTGGACATGATAAGGTTATTCATGAGTCACTCTGAGCTACCATTTCCTTCGACGGATAAGCATTAACAGTGCAAAAATTATTTTGAATAAGGTTCCATGAAATCTGTTAGAGAGACTTCATATTAGATATGAACAGGAAAAAACCGGGTTTCTCATTCCTGTAGATTTGGGAATGCTAGGCATATGTTTGGATGATACCAAACTAAAACCCAAATTGGATAAGTGCCTAATTGTAGGTTATCCTAGGGAAACCTAAGTATAATACTTATGTTGGTTTCTATTAAGGTCCCAAGATCATAAACAAGCATGAAATATGTGTGAATACAAATCAATAAAGTTGCGGAATACTCACATCGATCGGTTGAGCGACGCGGAGACGAACAAAAATCCATTTTCTCCTCTTCACTGGTTCGGTAGTGGTAGTTCACAGCCCACTGGTTTGGCTCGGTTTTGGTCCTTCGTCAAGCTCCAAGCTTCATCGAACGATTCCCGGCTCATGGGTGGACTTCCCTATCACCTTCGCATGTCTCTCGGAGTGCTAGCTCTTATGATGTTTGCATAAAAATCACCACTAAAGCTTCCCTATCTCACGGTTTTGACAGAAACCAGTGAGCATTTTTGGCCCCTTGGGCGTGTGGAGAGAAAGGAGAGGAAGTGAGAGAGAGATGAATTTGGTTGATGGCTAAAGTGTATCTAATACACTAATTTGAATTCAAAATTCATTTCATGTGAAATTGGCTTTCAAAAGTCAAACATTTAAAGCCAATCAACCTCCATCAATTCACATCACTCATGAATAGTGACTTGCGTCAATCACTCAAAGTGAAAGACATCCATCACTTGATTGACGAATGATGTGACGCTAGATGCGACTAGCGATTTGACACTTGATTTGACTTGCGTGCCGCACTCGAATTCGAAATGCGAATGCGCTCGCAAATAATCTCGGGCTCGGGTTCGCTAATTCTAAATTAACGAATTTTTCGTTGCGACGTAATTAAATCTAATTTAATTAAATAATCATGTCTAGCATAATTACTATTCACGTCGCTAACGAATTAATTCTAAATTAATTCGTTCGCCCGAATTAAAATCTAATTTTAATTCCGTGTCGAAATCCAACTTCGTTCAATATATCGAATATATTAATTAATCGATTAATTCCAAATTAATCGTTCTCTCTCTTTAAATGATATTTTATCCCAGATAAAATATCTCCGTAATTAATCCCAGATTAATTTTCTCTCTCATCTAATTAATCCCATATTAATTTAGAGTGCGAGTCATACGTCATCGGTGAATCTTCGGGAAGCGACCCATGAGATCCCCGGATATGTTGTCAGTAAATTTGGTCGTCGGACTATCCGAACACGTAAGTACCTCGTACTACATTTTACCAATTTACAAGACAATGTTGGCTTCTAGCAAAGCACCATGCCTACCCAATTCTCCAGAAATATCCTTACAGGAATAAAGGATCTATATCAGGCGTAGTATACATAGTATTGTGTATTTCTGTCCAGTATCAGATGATCACGTGCTAGGCTTGGGGCTGGAATTGTGTCTGCCCCGTACGAAGCACATGTCGGATGTCTGGTAACTAGTCTCTATAATCGGATATACATGACCTTGTCATAATATCCCGATAACTACAGCATTTAAGAGAACCAGTCCCGTATTCTACGTGACCATCATCTCCACTATGACTAGAGTGATACTTCTGTTTTGACATCACACCCAACACACTACGATTCTCAATATACCCAGCATTGGCGTACACAGAACCTGTTCCCTGGACGACCGCAACCAAAGTATATTGATTGTCGCAAGTATTAGCGGTGCAAGTCTCAAGTTAAGACCAAATACACCTACCCTGATTTCGGACTTCCATAGACACATAGTCATACTACCAATGGAATTCCGAGGGGGTCTATCCAGAGCGAAGCTGTTTCCCGTACCATCGGTAAAACACAACCTCCTATTACACTTGCATGAGTATCCTATACCCAAATATATGAGAACTATGTCATTGTGCCCTCACAACGCGCACAAGTGTAATACTAGTCTTTTACGTAGTATCGATGTCCAATCTCGATAATACTCTGACTAGGGATATTTAATGATTTAGCCTACGTGGACTGATACTGTTGTGGGAACACATAAACTGGGCGACGCATGCTGTTCCAGGCTCACGGCCTAGTTGGGAGTACGGAGTAGCCACGGGGGACTAAACCGGAGAATAATGGAGTCGCCACCCGGTGTGAACCGGGAAAATGAGATTTAAGGCCGCACTCACCCCTCGCAAGGGAAGACCTCAAACCGTTGGGTTCGGAATGGTCCCTTACTTATGTCACTTATAATGAAAGGATTTATGTAATAATTTAATCAAGTTTAAGCAACACTTATTTCCAAGAGTATCATGCTTCTAAATTCACATGTACAAGATAAAACTTACACCTAAATTTACACACATTTCACATCTAAGATTGCATGCTTGAGAGTACATCAAAGTAGCAACGATTAATTTGGAAATAATCGATAAAATAATATATTCGATATATTATACGAAATTGGATTTCGACGCGGAATTAAAATTAGATTTTAATTCGAGCGAACGAGTTAATTTAGAATTAATTCACTAGCGATGTGAATAGTAATTTTAATAGGCATAATTATTTAATTAAATTTGATTTAATTACGTCACAACGGAAAATTCGTTAATTCGGAATTAGCGAACCCAAGCCCGTGAGTGTTTGCGGGCCCACTCGTATTTCGAATCAAGTGGGGCCCACAAGTCACATCAAGCGTCAAATAACTAGTCATTCAAGTGATGGATGTCTTGTCACTTTGAGTGATGTGATGTCTAGTCACTTTTGAGTGATGTGAGTAGTTGAGGGCATTAATTGCCATTTTGGCTCCAAAATTTGTTTGACTTTTGGAAAGCCATATACCAAATTTTTGGAAATGAATTGGTTGGTAATTATTTTAGAAACACAAACCAACTCAACACTCTTCTCTCCACTCCAAAAACTTTCGGCCAAGGGCAATTTCTCTCATTCTCCAATTTTTGAAATTGCCGAGAACAAGAACAAGCAAATGGAAGATTTGTGGAAAATTTTCCAAGGTGCTAGAACACATTAGGATTCATTCAAAGGTGATATGGAAACCCATCTATGAGCATGGAATCTACAAACAAAGCTTGGAGCTTGGAGATTCAACTTGGAGCACAAAAAGAAGCCATGACCGAACCTTGGAGGAAAAGCTTGAAGAATTTTTGTTGTTCATCGCATCAAAAGCCGATCAATGTAAGTATGATTCCGCCATACTTCTTTGTTGTATTCACATGTTTAAAGGCTTAAATCGATCTTGGGACTATAGTAGAAACCCAACAATGGTATCAGAGCCTTGTTTAAGAATGAAATTGGAATTAGGGTAAAATTGATTTGAGCATGTTTGGATGAAATTGATTGTTGGAATATGCTTGAATGATGATAACATAGTGTTATGCATGATCAATTTGATGAAAATTGAATTGGATGAATTTTCCCCAAATTGTTTGGCTTGGCCGAATGGACTAGTGCCCTAAATGTCATGGTGATTTTATTTTTTGAATCATTGGATGAGATTGAATGACTTGGGAAATGTTGATTTAGGATTTAATTGGATTGAATTTGGAATCGGACATTAAATCCCAAATTGCCGTGAGTACTTAGCATGGAAAATGATTGATTTTTGATTCAATTGTGTTGGACATGTATTGATGATAATAAGCATAATTAATTGTGTAAATTGGTGTTTTGGAAATATTAATTTGAGTAATTAATTATGGCTATACACTTAGATTAATTTAATTGTGAAATTTGGAATTTTGTGATTTAAATTAATTGGGCTTATTTTGGATTTGGGCTTGAAAAGTTGTATTTTGGCTTAATGGGCTTGGTTGGGCCAAGTTTGGTTTAGGCTAATTGGTTGGATCCAATTGGGCCCAAAACCATATCCATAAAGTCCAAATATAATTAAATAGACCTTTAATATTTTAATTGGGCCTAATGGGCCTAAATTGGTTTCTTTGCTAATAAGGGTGATTCCTTAAATGGGCTTTGGTATTTGGGTTTGACCCATATTTACCAAAGTCCATGCCTTAAGAAATTAATTGAAAGCCCATTAGACTTTAATTAAATTGACATTGGATGTTAAATGGGCTTTGAGACCCGTAACGATTAGATTTGGAATCTAAGTCGTAAAGGCACATTAAAAAGTCTAATTATTTAATTTAGAATTAAATATAGAATTAATATTAAATAAATATAAATTGGATTTTATGTTGTAGTTTAATATAATTCAAGAATTCGTACTTTGAGTACTTATTCTTAAAACGAGTCGGACTTGCGCAAAATCAAATCGTTGTTTGAACATTGGATGGTCATTAATTTCAGATTAATTAATTGGATTAGATTGATTGATAACATGCTTTATGTGAATACATGGATGCGATGTATGAATAATGTATATCGGATGGATATTAGATGGGTGAGGGCAATTTTGGAAATTATTGTAATAAATTTAGAATTTATTAATTGGACCTGCGTGTCCAGCCTATTACCTCTTGACTCTTTGTATTTCTCTTATCACCTATTCCCCTCAATGTAAATGAGGTTTCTTTAGAAGTGTTATGTAATTGGGTAGAAGTAATATTTGTGCTAGCGGGAGAGAGGAAATGGAGAGATTTGTTCTAGGAACAAAATGTGTTAAGTATCCATCCGCATATCATTATTATTTTATTTATATGCGCCTTATTATGTTTTTAGAATGCATGTTTAAGGGTGTATGATGATGAGACCTAACAAAGATAATTAATTGGTTGCCAATTACGCGAAAAACCTCACAACATATTAAGCGTTTTTCCTTCCATTGAGTGATTTTGACTCAAGATCCAAGATTTGGCACTGGTTTGTTGGCCAAAGTCAAGACCTTTGTCCGTCGCGGATGTGTTTGAATCATGAAAGCTTTGTTCCATATCGGTGTCTTGTCCAAGTTGTGATTTGTTGGCCAAAGTCAATATCACTTCTTGTCCATCGACATCGATTACGAAGCTTTCCAAGGTCAATGGGTTCTGCTTAACTGGGATCATTAAGTTTGTTGTGCCAAAGCCAAGGCTTAGTTGATTCAGAGGAAAAAGGTTAGGGAATATATTGGATATATTGGCATATATAAGATATATGTTTCGGACTTGGATGTCCACCTACTGGATCTTGGAATTGGATGGGATCCAATTGATCTTAGAGATCTACCTAGTTAATTATTATACAATTTTTTGGCCAAAGTCAAGATTGTGTGTTATTTAACGGGATCCTAGCCCACTAGGAAATAAGGTTTCCCGAGTACTCCACAGAGGGTTAGAGGCTCGCCGAAAAATAGTGGGAGGCAATTATTAAATTTGCAATATTCGTTTAGTTACATGCCAATACGCACTCATTTCATTTTTCGTTAATATAAATTAATATATTAGTTGGACTAATATTTAATCGTTGTTTTAATTTAAAACAGTTGGACTATATTCAAACTACTTCAATTATAGTTGATTATATAATTGGATTATAGTAATCAATATATTGAATTTAAACCAATTAAATTATAGTTGATTATATAGTTATACTATAGTAATCATTATAAAAAATAGTACCTAAAATCGTTGATTTGATAGTTAGACTATTGGAATCAAGATAAATGAAAGATTAGCGTTTAGAACATAATCCTGGGAGAAAATATTTTTTAAACGGCTTTAATTTTCACTTTGGGAATAAAATCTCAGGATAGTCCTGGAGACCCAGAAGTTACTTTATTTGATAGAGTGACGTCTCGAGCCTATGCCCGGAGTTGAGCAAATAGTAGAACATGATATTTGGAATATTCATGTGATGATAACTTTAGTGCTTAATCAGTTATGCTTGCCGCAAAGACTCCTTAATTTCTTAGTCAGAACTAAGGATTAGATCCTTATAGTATGATATTGAAATTAAAGATATTCATAGATCTATTCTTAGATCTTAGAAGTATAAATTGCAATAGAAAACTCTTGGAGAGTTAATGGCTATACTCAAGTAGACAAAGCCAGAGTTTGCAATAGGGCCAGAAGTGCAAGGCGCATCTTACTTCGACATCCCAGAAGGCCAAGGCTTGGCCAAAGGCTTCTGGGGTGTGGAAAAGAGGTAAAGGCAAAATCATTATAATCTTCTGGGAAGACATAGGACATATCCCAAAATGTCTGCCTAAACTGTGGCAAACAGGGTCACTGGAAGCGTGACTGCAGTATGGACAAGGCAGACTTGAAGGAATTGAAGACGGGCAAGGCTCCGACTTCAAATATGTTTGTCATAAACATGTTCGCTACTAGTATTAAAATTGGATTTTAGATACTGAGTGTGGTACATAAAAAAATGTACTGATATGCAGAATCTGCTAATTAGCAGGATACTGACTTCAGTTGAGATTAATCTGCGAGTCAGAAACGGGACGACAGTCGTTGTTTTAACCATAGAGACCTAAGTTTAGGAACTACCCTTCAGGTGTGTACTTAAATTAGGAAACTGTTACAATGTAACTAGTTTGACTAGAAACATTATCTCTATATCAGGGTTTAACCCGTTGCGGGTATACCTTTATATTCTAGAACACTAAAGTGTTTCATTTTATAAAGATGATATTGAGATAAGCACATTAGATGTGAATAAACAGTATTTATATTCAGAATATAAATGAATCTCAAACGTATAACATGACAAACAAATAGCTCAAACTGATTTGATCAGATGAGACTTATTTGTGGCATTATTGTCTGGGACACAATTAACAAGACTCATATATCCACACTTAAGAAAAAAAGTGGATACTAGGACGAATTTTATTCTATTCAAATAATGTCTACGAATCTAGTTTATTAGGCAAAGTGTCTGAAGTACTATTTACTTGGTAAAAGTGTAAGTGCCACCGATCTGTTAGCCCTCGTTCATAGTGACGTAAGTGGGCCCATATCTAGCTAAGCTAGAGGTGGATATGAATACTTTGAAACCTTTACGAATGTGGCATCGCATTATGGTTATGTGTTTCTTATGAAACACCCGAATCGGAAACTTTTGATAATTTCAAAGAGTTTCGACACGAAGTAGACAGACAGACCGGATAAAGTATTAAAACTGTCACGGTTAGACCATGATGGAAAATACTTAAGCAATAAGTTTTTCGATTACCTGAAAGAGTATAGTATTCTTTCACAGAGGACTCCTCTCGAAACACCTCAATTGAGCGGTGTGTCTGAACGGAGAAACAGAATTTTATTGGACATGATAAGGTTAATCATGAGTCACTCTGAGCTACCATTTTCCTTCTAGGGATACACATTAATCAGTGCAAAACTTATTTTGAATAAGCTTCCATAAAAATCTGTTAGACAGACTTCATAGTAGACATGAACATGAAAGAAACTGGGGTTTCTCATTCTGAAGATTTGGGAATGATGGGCATATGTTTGGATGATACCAAACTAAAACCCAAATCGGATAAGTGCCTAGGTTGTGGGTTATCCTAGGGTAACCAAATTATAGTACTTATACAACTCACATGAGAACAATATAATTGTTGCTCACCATGCGGTTTTCGTAAGAGGAATACCTATATGCAGTGGTAAGTGGGAGGAAAGTAAAACTCGATGAAAATCAGAGTAATACTATTTCAGGCACTGATTCCTTAATGGAACACGGATAGTTCATCAAGGATGAAACTATACCAATAATCTTCAAATACACAAGAACCGCGCAAGTTGGAAAGAGTCTGAAAACAACCTGGGGTATGGGTTTCTGATCTCACCTCATAAAGATGTCAATCTTATTGAGGAACACGAACTGACTACATATGAGGAAGTGATACAAGGTATCGACTCCCTATCATGGCAAAGTGCCATGATGTCCCAAATGGATTCCATATATACCAACCAAGTTTGGACATTGGTTTTTGTACCAGAAGGCATTGTGCCTATTGGTACTATATAAGTCTTCAAGGAAGACATACATGGATGGCAACATACGAACGTACAAAGCTAGGCTTGTAGCGAAAAGGTATCGTTATCAACATTGTTTCGATGACGATGAAACCTTTTACTCGTTGCCATTGTTAAGTCCATTTGGATAATGCTTGCTAATGTTGCAAGTTTCATTTATGAAATATTGCAGCTGAACGTCAAAATCACTTTCCTTAAAAGGAAACCTTTTGGAGGATGTTTATAACATCCTGACGGTTTTGTCGTACCAAAATGAGCAAACAAGGTTTGCAAGTTAATTCGATCCATTTATGGATTGAAGCAAGCATTGTGTTCTAGGAATTATCGTTTTGATGTGATCATAATGGTATATGATTTAATTCAAAACGAAAAGATTATTGTGTATATAAAGAGGTTAGTGGGAGAGCACTGATAGTGATTGTCCTAAATAATGATGATATATCATTTCTTGGAAATGATATTCCCGTAATACAATCGGTGAAAGCTTGGCTTTCATGAAAATTCTCCGTAGAATTCTTGGGAGAAACAACCTTTATTCTAGGAATAAGGATCTACTGGGATAGATCTAAAAGTTGTTGATACTCTCTGAGAACTCGTACATTGAAAGAAATGTATGCGACCTGGTGTCTCATATGCTTTGAGCATATGGAGTCACAATCAGGCCAATCCAAGTGATAGTCACTGGATTGATGTTGAGAACATCCTTACGTATCTTTGATGATCTAAGGATGCTTTCTTAAGCTATGGAGAAGGAGAACTTGAAGTGACTGGGATCACTGCTGCAAGTTTCCTAACCGATAAAAACAACTATAAGTCGTAACAAAGGTACTATACAGTTTGAATAACGGAACAGTGAGCTGGAAATCTTTCAAGCAAGATACTGTTACCGAGTAAACAACAAAAGCGGAATATTACTGTAGCTGAGGCAGCAATAGAAGCCTTTTGGATTGATAATAATCCTAATCAGATTATGAGTAGTTCTGTTAGCAGCTGAGCTAGGCTACAACACGAGCTAAATAATTAATGGTCTCATCAAATGATTCAGATATATACTTCAAATATTCATCTGATTCGTTCGGATCATACATCGTGGCGATGTGATGATCGAATAAATCACATCAGATGATAACACCGTAAATTCGCTGACGAAAGCCTTTTCTCAGCAGAAATTTGAGCGAACCGTACATACTTCGGGTGTAGGACACTTGAGTGATTGGCTATAGGCCAAGTGAGAGATTGTTGGTTAATTATGACCCATAGCATCACTATTTGTACAGATCATGGTGTTGTTGTACAAATTAACTATGTGACAAAGGAAATTGGTCTTTTATCACTTGTAATTAGATTACCAAGATATATAAATGATAAAAGGTCCTTATGATTAGTTCCGGATTGAGATGATATGAGACAGTATCAATCCACGAAGGTTTAATCGTTAAATATCCATAGTCGTAGTATTATCGAGATTGGACATCGATAATGCGGAATAAACTAGTATTACACTTGTGCGCGTTGTGGGAGCATAACAGCATAGTTCTCATATATTTGGGTATATGATGCTCATGCAAGTGTAATAGAAGGTTGTGTTTACCGATGGTACGGAAACAGCTTCGCTCTGGATAGACCCCTCGAAATTCCATTGGTAGTATGACTATGTGTCGATGGAAGTCTGAATCAGGGTAGGTGTATTTGGTCTTAACCTAAGACTTGCACCGCTAATACTTACGACAATCAATGTACTTTGGTTTTGGTTGTCCAGGGCTTTAACAGGTTCTGTGTACGCCTCTTCTGGGTATATTGAGAATCGTAGTGTATTGGGTGTGATGTCGAGATGAAAGTATCACTCCAGTCATAGTGGAGATGATGATCACGTAGGATACGGAACTGGTGCTCTTTTATGCTGCAGCTATCGGGATAATATGACTAGGTCATGTTTATCCGATTATAGAGACTAGTTACCAGAGATCTGATACGTGCTTCGTACGAGGCAGACACAATTCCAGCCCCAGGCCTAGCACGTGACATCCGATACTGGATCGCAATACGCAATACTACATATATTACGCCTGATAAAGATTATATATTCCTTTAAGAATATTTCTGGAGAATTGGGTAGGCACGGTGCTTTGCTAGAAGCCAACCATGTCTTGTAAATCGGTAAAAATGTAGTATTAGGTACGTACGTGTTTGGATAGTCCGACGACCGGATTTACTGCCAACATATCCGGGGATCTCATGGGTCACTTCCCGAAGATTCACATATGACGTATGACTCGCACATAATTAATCTGGGATTAATTATAAGAGGGAGAAAATTAATCTAGGATTAATTACAGAGATATTTTTCTGGGATAAAATATTATTTAAAGAGAAAGAACGATTAATTTGGAATTAATCGATAAAATAATATATTCGATATATTATACGAAATTGGATTTCGATGGGAATTAAAATTAGATTTTAATTCGGGCGAACGAGTTAATTTAGAATTAATTCGCTAGCGATGTGAATAGTAATTTTGCTAGGCATAATTATTAAATTAAATTTGATTTAATTACGTCGCAAAGGAAAATTCGTTAATTCGAAATTAGCGAACCCGAGAGTGTTTGCGGGCCCACTCGCATTTCGAATCAAGTGTGGCCCACAAGTCACATCAAACGTCAAATAACTAGTCATATCAAGTGATGGATGTCTTGTCACTTTGAGTGATGTGATGTCTAGTCACTTTTGAGTGATGTGAGTAGTTGAGGGCATTAATTGCCATTTTGGCTCCAACATTTGTTTGACTTTTGGAAAGCCATATACCAAATTTTTGGAAATGAATTGGTTGGTAATTGTTTTAGAAACACAAACCAACTCAACACTATTCTCTCCTCTCCCAAAACTTTCGGCCAAGGGCTATTTCTCTCATTCTCCAATTTTTGAAATTACCGAGAACAAGAACAAGCAAATGGAAGATTTGTGGCAAATTTTCCAAGGTGCTAGCACACATTAGGAGTCATTCAAAGGTGATAGGGAAACCCATATATGAGTATGGAATCTACAAACAAAGCTTGGAGCTTGGAGATTCAACTTGGAGCACAAAAAGAAGCCATGGCTAAACCTTGGAGGAAAAACTTTAAGAATTTTTGTTTTTCCTCGCATCAAAAACCGATCAATGTAAGTATGATTCCGCCATACTTCTTTGTTGTATTCACATGTTTAAATGCTTAAATCGATCTTGGGACTATAGTAGAAACCCAACAGAAGGTTTCGTCATAGTCAATTCCTTGGATTTGTCTATAACTTTTCGCCACCAACCTAGCCTTATAGGTTTGGATGTTGCCTTCTTCATCAGTTTTACGGTTGTAAATCCACTTGCATCCTATGGGTTTTATCCCTTCAGGTCCATCCACCAAGTCCTAGACTTGATTCTGATACACAGAGTCTATTTCGGATTTCATGGCCTCAAGCCACTTGACTGAATCAATGTCACGCATTGCTTCATCATAACTGGTGCGATCGTCATTATCAATGACATGATCGTGTTCCTCATCAATATGGAAACCATATCTTCCAGGCTCATGTCTTTCCCTACCAGACATTCTCAGTTCATAACCTTGTGGTTGTTCCATCGCTACCCTTTTGAGGGGCCTGGTGTTTAGTTCTATGTTAGTTTGTTCTTCTCGTACCTCATCGAGGTCAAGTCTACTCCCACTATATTTCTTGAGAAGGAATTCATTCTCTAGAAATTTAGCATTTCGTGAGACAAATGTTCTTTGTTCATTTGGGACGTAGAACACGTATGTTTTTAGTTCAAGGCATATCCTACAAACTTACATTTAACTGCCCTATCATCCAATTTGTTAGTTTGTGTGAGCTTGGTATATGTGTCACATCCCCAAACTCTTAGATAACTAAGACTATGATGTTTCCCAGACCATAACGCATATGGTGTTTGACTAACAGTCTTGGAAGGAACTTGGTTTAGTAGTAGTGTTGCAATTTCTAAAGCAAGACCCCAAAATGAAAGAGGTAGATCCGTGCATGGCATCATTGATCAGACCATATCTAATAATGTCTGATTTCTCCTTTCAGATACCTCATTATGCTGTGGAGTTCCCGGAGGAGTCCACTGGGAAACAATGCCATTTTCTCTAACGTAATCTTGAAATTTTTTGCTTAAGTATTCACCACCTTGGTCAGACCTTAGTGACTTAATACTTTTATTAAGCTGGTTTTCTACTTCAGCCTTGAAGTCTTTGAATTTCTCAAAGGCTTCATATTTGTACCACATAAGGTACACATACCCATATCACGAATGATCATCGATAAAGGTAATGAAGTAGGAGAATCCACCTCTAGCGGTGACTGACATTGGTCAGCATACATCAGAGTGTATGAGTTCTAATGTCTCCGCTGCACGCTGTCATTTACCTTTGAAGGGTAATTTGGTCATTTTACCAAGTAAACAAGACTCACAAGTTCCATAAGGTTTATATTTTAAGGGTTTGAAATACCCATCCTTATGTAGCTTAGTTAATCTTGTTTCATTGATATGACCTAAGCGATTGTGCCATAGAAGTGATTCATTGAGATTATTCGAGTTAACGTTGTATTTATTAGAGGTTGAACATTCTTTGTTAGTTTGTAAGATATAGAAACCATTATTCAAAATACCATCTCCATATTTTATTTCATTGAAATAAATAGAACATTCATTACAACTTATTAGGCATGAAAAGCCTTTATTACATAAAGAAGAAATTGAAATGATGTTCTTTACTAGAGAAGGTACATAAACACAATCTTCTAAGTCTAAAACTAAACCATTCGGAAAATCTAATGAATAAGTCCCCACGCACAATGCAGCTAGTTTTGCTCCATTACCCATGCGTAAGTCAACCTCCCCATTACGGAGTCTCTTACTGTTTCTCAGGCCCTGCACATTGTTACACAAGTGAGTCCCACAACCGGTGTCAAGCACCCAAGTAGAAGGTTCACAGTTTTGAGAATATAGTTCAATCATATACAACATACCTGAAGTGTTGGGCTTATTGGCCTCTTCAGCTTCCCTAGCTTCCTTGGCTTTCAAGGATCTGCAGTTTTTCTTCCAATGACCCTTCTTTCCACAAAAGAAACATTTCCCCTTTCCATTTTTCTTCTCCACCTTACCATTGGGCTTTAGGTGATCTGGAGCCTTGGCCTTGCCCTTATTTTTCTTTGGGCCTCGTGGCTTCAGGTCCGTACCCGTAAGCATGACGGAGGTTTTAAGCTCCGGTTTCAAGTCCTTCTCTGCTTGCTTTATCAGATTGTGCAATTCTGCTAAAGTAGCTTCTTTATCAGACAGATGAAACTGCATAATAAAGTTAGAGAATTCTTTTGGTAAGGATTGAAGAATTAGATCATGACCTATCTTATGATCCATGATGAACCCGAGGTTGGCCAATTTTTTCAATGTGGCCAATCATCTTAAACACATGTCCACTAACATATCATTTTTTATACCTTGTTTGGAATAAGGCACATGACACTTGAAATCTCACGATATGAACGGAATTTGCATACAACTCCTTCAAGTGAAAGATGATGGTTTGAGCATCCATATCTTCGTGAGCTTTCTGAAGTTCGTCCGACATAGAGCCAAGTATTATGCAAATTGCTTGCTCATCATCATCGACGTGTTTCTTCCAAGCATCAAATGTATCTTGGTCAGCATCTTCTGCGGGTTCATGGGGAAATGGTCTTTCAAGAACATAGAAAATCTTTTATTGTCGTAAGACAATTTTAATGTTTCTAAACCAGTCATTGTAGTTGTCCCCTTTGAGCTTACGCTCATCAAGGATGGAACAAAGTGATACTCTGTTTGCCATTTGAATGTTTGTGAAATATTTTAACCCACCTATTAATAGAAAATTTTAAAATTAGAAATATGTTTTCATTAATGTTTCATAATAACATGGGCTTTTAATATTATGAAGTTGCTCTCACTCAATTATTTTAATATTTTAAGCAAATCGCATCAACCCCAATATGATGGATTTCTTGTGGGCAATGATCCCATTATCATCATTTCATAACTTCGACTAGGGCCGGTCGTTATAATATATGATAATTAGGTAGGTTCCCAACCAATTGTGATATAAATCACAATTCCTTGATCATTGGGTTGGGCAATCAAACATGTCATTGCTTATGCTAGTCCTTGTGGACACCCAATCTTTGCCACTAAGTTATAAGACCACGCCTAAGGGTCGCTGTGTCTTATGACTTAGAAAAGTCAAACCATTGTCAATAGTAAGATTTAGGGACAAATTGGTATTGGTCAGTCTGGTAAAGCCTAGTCCTGCCAATACGGTTTAAGCCCTTTGGGTCTATACTTTACAATGGGAAGCAAATTTTAGACTTAAATTATTATTGAGGATTTTAGAAAGTTTAAGTGAATAACTGTCAAATGGATTCCTCCATTGAAAATTCCCCAGAGGGAGGGTGGAGCGAACTCTCTTAAATACCCTTACCTCTTAGGCTCTTATTGCCTTGGTGACAGGAATAAACAATAGATCCTCCAAATTAGTCCAACACTTTAAATATGCTTTAAGGTAAGCTTTGAGTAAATGATTATCTAGATGTCTTCACAGCTTTTCCTTTTGGCTATAAAAAGGTAGTGAGTGAAGGAATACACCAAATCATTATCTAACTCTAGTAATACCTTTGGTTAAATTAACTTTAGTTTGGAAAATTTTATTAACCCTTTTAGTCCCACCCCACTTGTATATTTTATAATGTCTTTTATTATAAACAAGTGATTTATATTTATTAGCCTTAAAGGTAATAAATCTCTAAGTTCATCACAGAATAATTACTTAGCTAATGAATAAGCAATACACTCTATATTCCTTAGAAGTCTCTAGATGCTTGCACCCTAAAATAATCATGCCAATTCTAATCATACATAGAATCATCAAGCATATGAGTTTTAATATGTTGGAATTATTTTAGGCATTAAATAACTTTGATTAATATTTAATTATGATATTGCATTTTATTTTATTTAAATAAATTTACTATTCACATTTTTTGCAGATGCGTGAACTTTAAATTCAATTTCACAATTCAAATCTTAACCAAATCATTCAAAACTTGTGCCTAAAATTGCGTTCAGGGTGTTAGCTTTCCAACGAGATTTTAAACACCCAATTTCGAGTTCAAATGAGAGAGAATTGATCAAAACAAAAACGGCGCGCTGATACCACTGTTGGGAAGCGGCCGCGAGTGCGCACCGAAAAATTAAATAAATTAAATTATGATGTCGTTTTCCCTTTGACCAAGACCCATTTGTTTTGATTATTCTACAAGCCTAGGCATGTTACTATATATTCTAAGTATAAAACTCATAAAACATGCAAAGAACATAAACCTAAACATGTTAACTATCATAAGAACTCTAATTAAAATAAAAAGAAAAAGAAAAAGACTTACTTGAACCGAAGACTCATCCAGTCCTCCCTCCAATCTACAAGCTTTTCTGGAACTCAGGAAGCTCTTCCACGTTCTAAAGAGCCACCCAAGTGTGTGGCCCCCAACGATGCACACACCAAAGCGAAAACTCAACGGCAAGACTACGCCTTGAGTGCACGGGTATTTTGCCCTTGGTGCTAGCCTAGGCAAAAACCTCAAAACTTTTAACTCGAGGTTCCTCTAGTCAATTAGACTTAAGGATCCTCAAAATCAGTGGCTTACTCTTAAACTTTAGAGTTGCTCACTTATATAAACCCAAAATATGAAAGGTTTTGGTGTAGCCTATTTGTAAAGAATTCTTTGGGTTTATATATTGCTCCAAAGACAACAAAATTAATTAAGAATCCGGTGTGGGATAAAAGCTAATTTAATCTTAGCCATTGGATCTTAATTTAGTGGTTTAATGAGATTATAAAACCCTAATAAGAGTTTGGGCCGAATTGGAATTCAAAACAAATAAAAATAAAAAATAAATTTTACTATTCACGTGAATAGTAATATTTTTTTTTTATTCCAATTTCCAAAGTGCCCCTATCGTCATTCACCAATCCCTAAGCCACTATGGAACCTCATAAATGATCTGTTCAATAATTAAACACATTGAACCATTTATGAACAATTCCTACAGCAATCATATATGCTGTTATATTTGTATTGTGCACTGTTAACCATTGATTTCGACTTTGTTGTGTGTGACCTTTTGGGTTCCCCTCAAGTTGGACATGAAATGAATCGTGATAATTTAATCGAACATAAATTATCCTCCGATCAGATGGTCGTTCGATTTCAATGACCGAGGTTGACAACTAGAAACATGCCAAGGCCCTCAAATGAGAAGAAATATATATATATACCCATTTTGTATGTGATTTACATATGATATGATCCATCGCCTCACTGGATCCCCACTTATTGACCTAGGGTACGGAAAATGTCAACCCATATGGTCAAAGGTATGATGTTGATAGTGTCATGAATCGTTCTAACCCAAGAATCTCACATGATTCTTCCGCTGTGGCCACAGTCTCAAGCACTGATCACACATATCAACCCGCGAATTGGAATACTACTCTTATAAGAAAATATTATCCGAGAGAGTGACGATTCTCTGTTGTATCTTTACAAACTTCATGTGTTTCAACAAATAACCCAATCATACCCTTATGACTGGATCTTTTGAACCGGGGAAGAAGAATGTCAAAGTTATTTGATCCACACATAAGATTGTAAAGACCTCAAGTCAAAGGATTAGTCATATAATTGATACAAGAAAGTTCTCACAGACACATGCGATAAACACTGCATATGAAAACTTTCGGTGGTCAGTTCGATGGACACGAGCAACTCATGCATCCATGTGATACACCAAGCGGACGGATCTCCACTAGTTGCCTATGAGATCGGTTACCCCACTTAAGGGCGGATCATATCATCATGCTAGTCTCTCCGCTTTGTGAACGCCCAGATTATTCACAAAACTATGACTAGAAATATTTAAGAGTAATGATTCTCATAAGGCGTGGAAGCCATCGTCTTCTTACTCCAAGGGCTTTATTACAGTGTTGATGATTCATATAAGTTATATAAGACACGTATAATAAAGATTTCCATTTTATTAATTAATGAAAATATTACAAATACATGTACATATAGCCCATCCACAAGTTGGTATAGGGCATATCCCTAACAAGAACCTCCTATCACACTTGCATAAGTATCCAATACTTAAATATATGAGAACTATGACGTTAAGCTTCCATAACGCGCACAAGTGTAATACTAGTCTATTCCGCATTATCGATGTCCAGTCTCGATAATACTACGAATATGGATATTTAATGATTAAACCGTTCGTGGATTAATAATGTCTCATATCTTATTAATCCGGAACTAATCAAAATGACTTTTATCATTTATATATCCAAGTAATCCAATTACAAAATGATAAAATAGCAATTTCCTTTGTCACATAGTTAATTTGTACAAAAACACAATTTCTTTTACAAATAGTGATGCTATGGGTCATAATTGTCCAACAGTAATCGCATAAGGAATAGGTTTCACTAAAGTTATTATTCTTTCTTAGTTGGGGGTCATGATGCATTGCTAGATGTCGCTCTTGATCTATGGAAATTAGTTTCTTAATTAAGGAGTTAATTGATGATAAATTAATTAGATTAATTTATCGAGACTTATGAAGTCTATAACTATCTCCATTGCCAACATAAGAAAGAACATAATGGGTTACACACTTTAAGTATTGAGGAGTTAATGATAAATTATGTAGATTTAAGTTTTAGGACTTAAATGTTAAGTTCTTAAACTTTAGGTATATTCATAATTTTAGAAATTATGGATAAAATGGAATTCTGTAAATTTTAGGACCGATGTGCAAATCTGGAAATTAAGGACTATTTTGTAATTTTCAAAAGTACATGGTCATTTTGTAATTTCCAAAAGTATAAGGGCTGAAATATAATTTAGCAAACTGTTTGTATTAAATTATAATTTCAGATTTATAGTATTCTAATTTGATTAGAATTGATAAATTTTATTTAATTAATTTAATTAAATAAAATAGGATAATGGTTGTTTATTTAGAATGGATTAATATTCCTATTTTAATAGGATTAAATCATATCCTTTTAATTCTAATTTGATTGGAATTAAAACAACTCATATCAAAAGCCTATAAATTAACCATTTTGCCATTAACTTGAATGACAACAAAATTGAAAAGAAACTTTGGCAATTTTGAGAGGCTATTCACGTGAGAAAGAAAGCAATTTGAAAGTAAAATTTTGATTTTTCTTTAAACAAAATTATTTATATTCTCAATATTCAATAAACTCAAAACAAGTCTCTTTTCTTAAGCTAACACCAAAGAAAAGACACTTATATAATATTGGATTTGAGAAATCCAAAATCCTTAACTATCTGCTTTATGTGGATACCGTTGAAGGCCAAACGTGTGGGTGGCTCTGAAGAATTTATGGGAACGGAATGAGGATTACTTAAAGGTTTAAAGTATGTTTTCTTTATGTATCATAAATAAATTTTATCATGAAACATAAAAAATTAATAACGATTTTGGAATGGAAATTCATGTTTAAAATTGAAAAATTTTAATTTTCCTCTGTATATTGCATGCTAAATTTCCAACAGTGGTATCATGAGCCTAAATTAATTTGCATGCTTTTGATATGATTTTATGTATATTGTTAAGATTATGTTTAAATTTATGGGGAATGATTAATTTGAGATTAATTGAAATTTGATTTAATTGAGAATTAAATCAAATATATATATATATATATATATATATATATATATATATATATATATATGTAAACCACGGCACTGTTCTGTGTGAAGAACAGTGCCGTGGGGTGTGGTGTTTATAAGGCCAGCAGCTGGGAAAAAAACCAGTATATTGAAAAAAAATTGAATTTTAAATAAATTTGATTTATATTAAAATTTAATTAAAGAATTTAATTTCAATTAATGTATCCTAATACAATTAAAATTTTTATTAAGAAATAAAATTCTAATTGGATTATGAAATTATCTCTAAAATAAATTTAAATTAAGTAACCTAATAAGATTAGGATACAAATTAAATTTGAATGATTGCTAATTAGATTAAAAATCTAGAATTCAAATTTAAATAGGATACATTTAATCTCAATAAATGGAAATTGTTCCTATTAGAATAATGATTCTAATTATAAAATTTTAATGAAGATTAAAATTATATTCTAATAAGATTATGATAAAACATTTAAGTCCCATAAACAATTAAACATAATAAAATAATATCATAAATTTATCCAATAAGATAGGATAATAAAATATTATGAATATTTTAAATAAATTGTGATGAACTAAAATTCATTAGATGTATAAATAAGAGACCTATCATGTACTCTTAGGAAATTCATTTTTAGAATCTTTAGAAGATTATAAAATAACCAAAAAAGGTTTTGAATTTACCAATGATGGTGAAATCATTTTCTGTCCTAAAGTTCGAGAATAAAAATGCCAAATGAGATAAAATTTCCTTTATCAGTCTATATCCAAATTTGATTTATAGAAAATAATATAACCACTTGTGCTCTCTTAGATATTAGATCTGAGATCACGTTAATCAAGTCTTTCTTATGGAATGGATGGAACAATATGGAAAAATCCATGACAATTCAAGGAATTACTGGAAATTCCAGTATAGAAAAATATACTCATCATTTACCTATTCTACTAGGTAGTAAAATCATAACAGTTAAACGAGCGTATGCTTATGATAATCTCAAAGTAGATGTACTTTTAGGAAATGATTTTATACAGCAATTTGCTCAATATGCACAAACTTTGTATATGATTACCTTAAAAACCCCTTGCGGACATTTAGTAAAACTGCCTCGAGAATTCAAACCATTTAGAGTTCAGCCAACCCAGCGTGGTGATGAATTAATATGGATCAAGTTAGAAATTAAAGCTTTAAGCTATAAATGTCAACAAGTCAACTGCTTGGAAGAAGCAACTTTAACCATAGAAGATGTAAAAAAGGCAATATCTGAAAATTATGGAGAAAATCCAATTGAAAAATGGGATATTCAGAAAGAATATGCTGAAATCAAGTTAATTGACCCGACTACCATAATTAGAGTTAAACCAATGACTTATAATAAAGAAGATAAAGATGAATTTAATAAACAAATAAAAGAGTTATTAGATCTAAAATTAATACGACCCAGTAAAAGCCCACACAGTAGCCCAGCCTTTATGGTAAGAAATCATGTAGAAATTTACCAAAACTTAGGTTACCAAATGAAAATGATAACCTAATTGTTCAAACAGATGCTTCAGATTTATATTGGGCAGCTCTGTTAAAAACAGATATTGGAGAGATATGTAGATATTTAAGTGGAACCTTTAATCAAGCTGAAATAAATTATTCAACTAATGAAAAAGAATTACTCGCAATTGTTCGAGGAATAAGAAAATTTACCCTATTTCTTCTACCTAAAAAATTCATAGTAGAAACTGATAATACCCAGGTAAAAGGTTTAATTTTTAACAAATTACCACAAGAACCTCAATTTAGAAGGTTACAAAGATGGCAAGTTATATTAAGTTTTTATAATTTTAATATTATACATATTAAAGGATCTGAAAATTTCTTGGCAGATCATTTAAACAGATATCCAGAACATGGATAAAAACTTGGTCGATCAAATCAATAATATCATGAGTAAATTACTCAAGGTACAACAAAGGCAGCATGCTATAGAACAAGATTTTGTGACTTTTAAACATAAGGTTCATCAAGAAGTCAATGATTTCCAAGTAAAGTTGTCATCAATCAATGATGAGTACAATGAGCTTTTTGAAGCTGTAGACCTATATGCAGAAGATTTTGATTCTTTTGCAAAAGAATTTTGGAGTGAACAAGGAACACCAGTTCTAGCTGGGTATTCACAAGATCCTTATGAGGATGTTCAGGAAAGTTTGCAAACTCAGGCAAACGTACAATCACAACAGCAACCTCAAGCTGTGTATATTCCAGGCAACTTGCAGCCTCAAGCAAGTATAAATTCTCAAAGCTCACAGCCAGTACCACCCTCTGGTGTAAAGGAAAGTTTAACTAAAGATTTATCTTTAAAACCTGATTATTCTTCAAAACCCAGAACTTTTGTTATGGGAGGAAGCAGTAGTCAAAGTGAATCTGACAGACTAAAAAATTTTCAAAAAAGAAAATCAGTTTATTTTCAATCGAAAAACCTCTTTCTACATGGGAAAAGGAGTATTTTGATTTTGTAAAACTTATTTACGAAATAAAATAAGGAGAAGCTTATTTTCGTTTACAAGATAAACATAGTATTTACCCAAGGTTTACTTGTGTACATGATTGTTCTCCAATTTTTGTAAAAAGATTGGCAGAATATGGATTTCTGGATAGACTTTATCCATCTAAAAATTTAAAAGAAATTTCTAATCTCCCAAGAGATTTTCAAAAGGCTGTCAGAGAATTTTCTGATAATGAAAATATCTATTTAAGGTTTTATTCAATCAGTCCTGAGTTCGAAGGACAAACAATCTATGAAGCTTTTCATTTAATTACCATGGGGTATGTAACAGAAGTCTCTTTAAGAGCATCAGATGTAGACTACAAAGTGCCATTCTTCAACAAAAGATGGATGCACTATAGAAGAGCACTTGGAATCAAGGTTATTGGAACTCTGTTCAAAGAATTCTATGAAAAGGGTTATCAGACCTATGAACAAGGACCTGGATGGATGATTATCATGCCATATGAAGAAGGAAGAAGGTGCAAACAACTTGAAGAAAAAATAATTCAGATAAACACAGACAGATGGCCCAGCTGCCCAGAAATAGTGCTTGAAGCATGTCGATTATTGAAACATCAGCATCAACATCAGCTAGTGGAAAGAAAAAATTAAAAAGAACAGCTCATAAAACGTTGAAAAATGTAAAAAGAAGAAAAGATTGAGTGACAAGAGTAGTGGACCACCATGAAAAATAAAGCTTATGCATCAAAGATAGACGCGTGTAAATATAGATTCCTCTAAAAGACTGTCGGCACCACAGGAAAATGCCACGCATAAAGCAAACTGTCGGCACCATAAAAATTGAACAAATGTCCACAATGAACAGGAGGATTAAAGCCTATAAAAGAAAGTGCTGAAGATGAAGAAGGGAGTTCGAAAGTTTTTGAGTCTTCTTACAATCTTAGAGAGCATGTTTAAAATTATGTTTTAAAAGATCGAATGGAGTACTGAACTTCCTGTTAATCTTATGTTTATAAATATGTAAAATATTTGTATATAAATAAAAATAGTCTTTTGCTTTATTCTATTTCTGAAATTGAGAGTAGTTCTAAAACCAAACACCAAAAGCATACAGTGAGTCGCTTTGCTAGATCGGGATAATATGTCGCTGAGGCGTTGAGGCCGTTAGACATCATCCATCAAACAGCATACAGACAAAGGTCACTGCAGGAGGTGAATGGTAGCAGAGTGCGCTTAACAAAGAAGACGAGGTAAGGCCTTAAAAGATTATTTTTATACAGTATGGAATTATTTTACAATTTTATGAACACATGATTTGAGAAAAATTCAGGAAACCTAACTTCAAAAAATTATAGTAGTTTGTATGCAAATCAATATATTTGGAATTTTATGTGTAAAATTAAGACTAGATTTAAATATTTTATATGTAAAAGTAAAAAATGGCTTAGTTTATATTTTTGAAAAAGTGGTCCCGTCCACTCTAATAAACTTGATTTATATATATGTAAACCACGGCACTGTTCTGTGTGAAGAACAGTGCCGTGGGGTGTGGTGTGGTGTTATTAACACCAGCAGCAGAAGCTGCTGGCCTAAAGAAGGGAAAAAAACAGTATATTGAAAAAAATTGAATTTTAAATAAATTTGATTTATATTAAAATTTAATTAAAGAATTTAATTTCAATTAATGTATCCTAATACAATTAAAATTTATTAAGAAATAAAATTCTAATTGGATTATGAAATTATCTCTAAAATAAATTTAAATTAAGTAACCTAATAAGATTAGGATACAAATTAAATTTGAATGATTGCTAATTAGATTAAAAATCTAGAATTCAAATTTAAATAGGATACATTTAATCTCAAATAAAGGAAATTGTTTCCTATTAGAATAATGATTCTAATTATAAAATTTTAATGAAGATTAAAATTATATTCTAATAAGATTATGATAAAACATTTAAGTCCCATAAACAATTAAACATAATAAAATAATATCATAAATTTATCCAATAAGATTGGATAATAAAATATTATGAATATTTTAAATAAATTGTGATGAACTAAAATTCATTAGATGTATAAATAAGAGTCCTAATTTAAATACACTTGGAATTTAGTTGCTTGTTTGATTGATGCATGTCAAGCTGGTTCTGTCAAAAGGGCGATAAGAGCCTAAGAAGTTTGGATTTTAAGTGGGACCGTTGTGACCCCTCCACTCTACTGGGAACCTAACTGGTGCATTCTTTCATTCAAAATGATTTATTCTAAAGTTTAAAATAAATTAAAACTAAAATCCATTCGAATAATTTAAGTCTTTAACATTGTCTTCCATTATTATAATCAAAACCAGAACTCTTTGTTATTCTTGATTACTTGGCCATCGTCAAGATCAAGTTTAACATCGAATATGTTTAGATTATAAATAATGGTTTGACATAACCAAAATATTTGATGAGTTGACCCTCGTCATGATCATTTATTTTGGAGGCAAATGTTAAGTTTCATATAAGATATGATGACAAGAGTTGTCATGACATGAGTTGTCAACTTAACGATCTATGAGTTACATGAGATGTAATTGGTAACAAGTACCTACCTAATTGAACTTAAATAAAGTGATTAACCCTCGTTGTCATTTTATTTTAAGTAAAATGGGATCATAGCCCATGATAATTTTGTCACTAAGAGGGTTAACAAAATTCAAATAAAATAGTGGGAGTAACCATTAGATTTAAAGTCCAAATATCTTATGGTTTATATCAATGCAATAAAACTAATCAAAATTCTCTATTCTTCATATAGGTTTCCAAACAAAACATGAGTAACAATATTTCCCTCTAAAGCATACTTGATGCTAATAAGTTTACTGGACATAACTTCGCGGATTGGTACCGCAACCTGAGAATTGTTCGTAGGCAAGAAAAGAAGGTTTATGTCCTGAAACATAGTGTTCCACCAGAACCTGCCGAAGATGCAACACAAGAGGAATATAATGCTTAGTTGAAGCATTATGATGATAATGAGCAGGCAGTATGTGTGATGCTGGGCTCAATGTCATCAGAATTATAAAAGCAACATGAGTCTATGGATGCGAGAATAATTATAACACATCTCAAATAGTTGTTTGATGCATCCGCTCGCACTGAAAGATATGAGATATCTAAGACTCTATTTTAATCCACGATGAAAGATGGTTCTTCAGTTAATGACCATATGCTGAAGATGATTAGCTACATTAAAAAATTAGATGATCTTGGTTTTATCATGGACCATGGCTTATATATTGATCTTGTATTGCAATCACTGCCAGAGTCTTTCTCTCAGTTCATTTTAAATTTTCATATGAACAACTTGGATGCTACACTTCCTGAATTGCTTAATATGTTAAAACTTGCTGAGAAAGACATAAAATCATAGAAAGGTTCTGTGATGCTAATGAGTGGTTCCAAAAAGTTTAAGAAACGTCTAAGAAAGGTTCAATGGGTAAGGCCCAAAAGGCCAATACTCACAAGCCCACTGGTGGTGTGACTAAGAAGAAAGACAATGGAAAATGTTTCTTCTATGAAAAGGATGTGCATTGGAAGAGAAACTGTGCAAAATACCTCCAGGAAAAGAAAAAGCAAACAGTTGCTTATACTTCAGGTATATTTATGATTGAGGTTAATATTAATGATAGTAAATCTTCTACTTGGGTATTGGATATTGGTTGTGGTTCTCACATATGTAATAATATGCAGGGCCTCAAGAAGAGTAGAAGACTTTAAAGAGATGAAGTGACCAACGAGTGGTAAATGGAGCAAGAGTTGCTGCTTTAACCGTAGGAACTTATTTTCTATCATTACCAAGTGGATTAGTTCTAGAATTAGAAAATTATTTTTATGTTCCAGTACTTAGTAGAAACATTATTTCCATTTGGACAATGAAGGTTTTAAGTTTATAATAAAGAACAATTGTTGTTCATTTTCATATGATGATATTTCGTATGGTATTGGATATTTAAGTAATGGACTGTATGTTCTGGAACTAAATAACATTATCCTCTATATAAATAAACAAGATAGTTTAAAAGAATCATACCTTTGGCATTGTAGACTTGGTCATATTAATGAAACACAACTTACAAAAATGCATAAATAGGGTTACTTGAACCCATTTGATTATGAATCATATGCAACTTGTGAATCTTGTTTAATTGGTAAAATGACCAAATTGCCTTTTGTTGGAAAATGACTACGTGCAACCAAATTACTAGAGCTAGTACATAGCGATGTATGTGGCCCTATGTCGATTCAAGCAAAAGGTGGTTACTTCTACTTCATAACCTTTATTGATGATTATTCACGTTTTGGTTACGTATACTTAATGAAGTATAAGTCTGAATCATTTGAAAAGTTCAAAGATTTCAGAAATCAAGTAGAGAAACAAACTAGGAAAAGCATTAAGACACTCTGATCTGATCGAGGTGGAGAATACTTGAGCTATGAGTTTCAAGACTATCTTAAGGAACATGGCATCATTTCACAATGGACTCCTCCAGGGACACCTCAACACAGTGGTATTTTCGTAAGGAGAAATCGAACCTTGTTAGACATGGTACGATCAATGATGTCTAACATAGATCTTCCAACATCGTTTTGGGGACTAGCATTAGAAACTGCTGCTTACCTTCTAAATAATATTCCATCTAAATCTTTTAGCAAAGCACCATATGAGAGATTGCATGGCAAACGACCCAATCTCAACTTTGTAAAAGTTTGGGGTTGTGAAGCTTATGTGAAGCAATCGCCTACTGACAAGCTGAAAGCAAGGTCAATTAAATGTAAATTTTTGGGGTATCCAAAAGAAAAAAAAGGGATACTACTTCTACGATCCAAATGAACAAAAGGTGTTTGTTTCTCGAAATTCTATTTTTCTAAAGAAAGAGTTTCTTCTAAGAAAAGATAGTGGGAGTAGACTGGAACTTGATGAAGTCCTAGAACCATCAAATGACATTGAATTACATCCAACTCGCAAAAGATTGGCGGTGGAACAACCACAAGTTCAAGAACTCTGAAAGTCTAGTAGAATACAACATGAGCCAGGAAGATATAGATCTCTCATGAAAGGAAAACATGATGTATTTAGCGTTGAGAACGATGATCCTACTAGTTATACAGAGGCAATGTCTGACATTAACTCTTCTAAATGGCTTGAAGCTATGAAGTTCGAAATGGATTCAATGCATACCAACCAAGTTTGGAACCTGGTAGATGCACCTGAATGGATAACTCTCATTGGATGCAAATGGGTCTTTAAAAGAAAGACAGATGTAGATGGAAAAGTTCAAACCTACTAGGCTAGGTTGGTGGAAAAAGGTTACAAACAAATTCAAGGAATTGATTATGATGAAATTTTTTCGCCAGTTGCCATGTTAGAGTCCATTAGGATTTTGCTTGCAATAGCAGCATACCATGATTATTACATTTGGTAGATGGATGTCAAAACTGAATTCCTGAATGAAAACCTCGTAGAGGATGTGTATATGACACAGCCTGAAGGCTTCATTTCTAAAGGAAACATAAAAAAAGTAATATTTATGGATTAAAACAAGCATCTCGGAGTTGAAATCTTCGTTTTGATGAGACAATCAAAGAGTTTGACTTTATCAACAATGAAGATGAACCTTGTTTATACAAGAAGGTTAGTGGGAGCGCAGTCATTTTCCTAATATTATATTTGGATGACATATTAATAATATGAAATGACATTCCAATGCTCCAATTAGTCAAACTATGGTTATCCAAGAAATTCTCCATGAATGATTGGGGAGAAGCAACTTATATTCTAGGAATTAAGATCTATTGAGATAGATCTAAAAGGTTGTTTGGCATCTCACAATCCACATACATAGACAAAGTTCTTAAAAGGATTAAAATGGAAGATTCTAAAATAGGCTACTTGCCCATGAGACATTGAATCTATCTCTCTAAGGAGATGTGTCCAAAATCTTTTGAAGAGGTTGAGCGCATGAAACAAATCCCATATGCTTCTGCTATAATAACAATCATGTACGCTATGTTATGTATGAGACCTGATAAGTGTTACGAAAAGATATCAGGCTAATCCTGGAGAAGATCATTGGATAGCTGTCAAGATAATCCTTAGTACTTAAGAAGGACATATGCTGTTCTTGATTTTTGGAGGATGTTCTGAGCTCAAAGTATTGGGATATATGATGATAGCTTTCAGTCCGACAAAGATGATAGCAAATCACAATCAGGATACTTGTTTACTATGTTTGGAGGTGCGGTAAGTTGGAATAGTTCTAAACAAACTACTACAACAGACTCAACAACGGAAGTCAAGTACATAGCCGCTTCTGAAGCAGCTAAAGAAATAGTTTGGATAAAGAAGTTCATCACAGAGTTAGGTGTTGTTCCTAACAGTAATAATACGATTGTGATGTACTGTGACAACACCGGAGCCATAGCACAAGCTAAAAAACCAAGGTCTCATCAAAAATCCAAACTTGTTCTTAGACGATATCACCTGATTAGAGAGATAATCCAAAGAGGTGATGTGAAGATAGAGAAGATTCCTACTGAAGAGAACTTAGCAAATTCTCTTACTAAAGCACTGACCTAACAGAAGCATGATAGGCACGCTGAATTATTCGGTGTAAAATACCATAGAGATTGCCTCTAGTGCAAGTGGGAGATTTTTGGTTATATGCCCTAGATCCAATTGGGATAAATATGTAATTTTATATTTTTGCAGTTATTAATAAAATTTGGCATTTTATTTATAAGTATTATCTATAAGCAATTTTGACTACTTGTAAAATAAAGTCCTTAGAATGATGATTAAAGGAATTAAAGTTAGTTTAATTTATGAGATCCAATCATTCTTAAATATTCCGATCATAGGATTATCAACGCAGGACATTGATAGATCCAATTTAGATCGTCATATGTTATGTTTGCTTCTTTATCGAATGAAGGTAGCTGATCTCATAAGCTACTAGTGAAAGTGTTCACTTAGTCTAAAATATGGATGCTTGTTGAAGAACAAGTACATCGAACTGACCCGCTTGAGAACCAATATGGAGTGTTATCCACATGTCTATGGGATTTATCTTTGTAACGATAGTATGAATGATCCTTAGACTTGAGATCTCCATGGCATCTTGTATGTGGATCATATATGATTTGACATTACACCTCCGTAGTCCATAGAAAGATTGTGTATAGGGTAATGATTGGGCAATATGAAAAGTATACGAAGATATTGAGTGATCAATAAAGGATTCGCCGCTCTGGATAACATAGAGTCGATATCCCAAGAGGCGCGATTTGACATTAGTGATAATATAAGTCCTTGGCCATGGCGAGTTCTGAATGGAGTTTCAGAAACTCTATATATATATATTATCAGATTAAGTAAATATTCTAATCACCATGATTTAATAGAGTAGACATTTTCCATACTCTAGAATCATTGGCGGGATATGTATGAGGCGAAAGGATTGAATTATACCATAACCGTATACGGAATAGGTTTAACTAAAGTTAGTATTCTTTCTTAATTGGGGGTCATGATGCATTGCTAGATGCCGCTCTTGATCTATGGAAATTAGTTTTTTAATTAAGGAGTTAATTGAGGATAAATTAATTAGATTAATTTATCGAGACTTATGAAGTCTATAACTGTCTCCATTTCCAACATAAGAAAGAACCTAAAGGGTCACACTCTTTAAAGTATTGAGGAGTTAATGATAAATTATGTAGATTTAAGTTTTAGGACTTAAATGTTAAGTTCTTAAACTTTGGGGTAAATTCATAATCTTAGAAATTATGGATAAAAATGGAATTCTGGAAATTTTAGGACCAAGTTGCAAATCTGGAAATTAAGGACTATTCGTAATTTCCAAAAGTACATGATCATTTTGTAATTCCCAAAAGTATAAGGGCTAAAATGTAATTTAGTAAAGTATTTGTATTAAATTATAATTTCAGATTTATAGTATTCTAATTTGATTAGAATTGATAAATTTTATTTAATTAATTTAATTAAATAAAATAGGATAATGGTTGTTTATTTAGGATGGATTAAAATTCATATTTTAATAGGATTACATCATATCCTATTAATTCTAATTTGATTGGAATTAAAACAACTCAAATCAAAAGCCTATAAATTAACCCTTTTGCCATTAACTTGAATGACAACAAAATTGAAAATAAACTTTGACAATTTTGAGAGGCTATTCACGTGAGAAAGAAAGCAATTTGAAAGGAAAAATTTGATTTTTCTTTAAACAAAATTCTTTATAGTCTCAATATTCCATAAACCCAAAACGAGTCTCTTTTCTTAAGCTAGCACCAATGAAAAGACACTTATATAATATTGGATTTGAGAAATCCAAAATCCTTAACTCTCTACATTGTGTGGATACCGTTGGAGGCCAAACGTGTGGGTGACTCTGAAGAATTTATAGGAACGGAACGAGGATTACTTAAAGGTTTAAGGTACGTTTTATTTATGTTTCATAAATAAATATTATCATGAAGCATAAAAAAATAATAATGATCTTGGATTGGAAATTTATGTTTAAATTGAAAAATTTTAATTTTCCGTCGCATATTGCATGCTAAATTTCCAACACCTCCTATAGTACCCTGCTAATCCCAAGAAACTGTGAATCTCCGTTACGCTTTTAGGTCGATGCCAATTCTGAATAGCCTCAATCTTCTGAGAATCTACTCCAATCCATTTCTTGGACACCACATGCCCTAAAAATACCACACTAGTCAACCAAAACTCACACTTTGAGAACTTAGCGTACAACTTTTGTTCTCTCAGTGTCTGCAACACCTGATGTAAATGCTATGCATGCTCCTGCTCATTACACGGATATACCATAATGTCATCAATAAAGACTATCACAAACCGGTTTAGAAAAGGTCTAAACACCCTGTTTATCAAATCCATAAACGTTGCAGGGGCATTGGTTAGACCAAATGACATGACTAAAACTCGTGATGTCCATATCTGGTTCGAAAAGCCGTCTTCGAGACATCACTCTCCTTAATCTTCAATGGATGATAACCCGATCGTAGATCAATTTTTGTGAAGCACTCCACCCCCTGTAACTGATCAAATAGATCATCAATCCTTGACAGTGGATCACCTTATTCAGCTACCGATAATCTATGCACAGCCGCAGTGTCCTGTCCTTCTTCCTCACAAACAACACCGGAGCACCCCACGAGGACACACTGGGGCGAATAAAGCCCTTATCCAGTAAGTCTTGCAACTGCGCCTTCAACTCCCTAAATTTTGCACAGGCCATCCTATATTGGGGAATCGATATAGGATGGGTGCCTGGTATAACATCTATACAAAACTCAATCTTTCTATCCCGAGGTAGTCTTGGCAATTCATCTGGGAACACATCAGGATACTCCCTCACCTCCTTTATCTACTCAAGATCTATATTTCCCGCTCTCCTATCAGTTACATATGCCAAATAACCCATGTTTCTCTTCTGAAGTAGCTTAAATGCTTGCATAACTGATATCAAATTTTGAGGCGCTACATTCCTATCCCCTGATAAAATTTTATTGGTCTATTAGTAACATGTAGCGTAACGATCTTCTCCAGACAATCTAATACTGCATGGTGCTTAGCTAGCCAATCCATCCCTAAAATAATGTCGAAGTTAAATATACTCAACAATACTAAATCAGCATAGCAAGTGAACCCATCAATGTCTATAGAACACTGTCTCACACCACGTTTAGCTTCTATGGGGCCTTCTTCTGGCGTAGCTATAATGATAGGGAGATTTAAAGGCTCGGTGTCCCTACCCGTATGAGTCACAAAACACGGTGCCACAAAAGAATGTGTAGCACCCGAATCAAATAACACCATCACTTACACAGAATCGACCAGTAATGTAACTGTGACAACTGCATTGGATGCTTGCGCTTCCTGGGGGGTGAGGGAATACACCCTGGCCTGAACTCTGCTGGAGGAAATCTGCCCTCGATCACCAAGTTGTTGCACCATTCCTTCTATTGTCTGTCCTCTACTCACTGGCCTCTACTCTCCTCCTCCTACACTTCTGTTAGGCAGTGGCTGGGGTGGAGATGGGGCGGCACTGAAAGATGGTGATGAGTGGTAAATAGATCACTATTTCCCACTCATTTGACTTAATATTTTGTATAGTTTCTTGAGTTTTATGAATATTTTGATGTGTTTTGGGTATTTGCAGATAAATATAGTTTCAGGACTCACTGGAATCAAATCAGGGCCAAAACAGTGAAAAACGGACAAAAATGGCAAAACTGTCTTTTGAGCATCGCGACGCGCAACACTTCTATGTCGTGACCGCTAACGTGCGTCGGAGTCTGCTAAAATGCGCCTTAGCTAACTTGCGTCTACCACGTGTCAAAATCACAACAAATCATGCTAACATGCGTCTGACACGTGTCATCATCACATTCTACCGATAATCATCAAATTTGCTTACATGCATCTGCCACGTGTCAACATCACAGCCATCATGCTAACGTGTGACGGACACGTGTCATCATCACATGCTGCCGACAATCATCATCGCCACATCAGCACAATAATTCAGTTAATCATTTAGCCGTGGCAAGTGTCACCATCTCCGGAAGCCGCACAACACATGTCCATCATCAACGGCGCGTCGCGTAGAGCAAAACTTTTCCTATAAATAGAGGCCAAATTTCAGATTTCATTTCATACTTTCTTCTATGTAATTCCTTAAGAATACTAAGAAGATTGTATCTTGTTTGTTTATTTACAGCTTTCAGTAATTAATTTTCGCATTTGCACTTTCTTTTCTTACTTTTCAGTCTTTACTTTCAGCAATTTACTTTTATGCAATAGTACTTTCCTTTCTTTACTTTTCAATCTTTATTTTTCAGTAATGAGAGGTAACTCCCCCTTGCTGGGGTAAAAGGTAAAGCTTTTATCACTAATATTTATATTAATCTCCCTTAATTATAATATATAAACTATTTAAAACCTGACTTAATAAGGATACCTTCTTATTGGTCGGTTGGACTCAATTATGAAATTGGTTTTAACCTGACTAAGCTGGACACCACATGTATGGTCGGTTGGTACTTAATTATAAATTTGACTTAATCAGGTTACCGCCTATATGGTCGGTTGGTAATATCATGTAAAGTTAATATATTATAATAAGGGAGATATCTAAATAGAAGTAATAAAAGTGGATCCTCTAACCCCCATCATTTTCTTTTATTGTAATTTTACATTTTTAATTTCCAGCATTTACTTTTCAGCATTTACTTTTCCGCATTTACTTTTCCGCATTTACTTTTGAGCATTTACTTTAGGTATTTTATTTTATTTAAGCTTTTACTAGCCGTAAATATGTGTTGTAACTAAACCTGTTATCTGGGGTTGAGATAAATTCCAATATCACCGGTTAATAAGGGGTTATTTTACAGTTTGGGTAATATAAAGGTTTATTTATTGGGTCTTAAGCTTAATGCTTATTGTTAACTGGCCATTAATAAGATTAATTTGGTAACCTTAAAATAAACTTGGAAAAGGGATTTTAGGTTTAAACCCTAGACTCTATAGCCCACGATCTTCCATGAGGATAGATAACCCTTTAATAGATTTCCTTACAGGATAGGAATATACCTATCGGGCGGGGGTAGCCATAATTGGAACTTAATCTTAATGAATTTAGGTAACTTGGTTGACATAGGAATATGATTAATTAAGTTACACTGGGTATTTGTATCTGACCATCGGAAGAGGCTTTTGCATAATTTTGTGTTCCAGGTTAATAAACTGATATATTACGTAAACGTAAAATAACCACTTCATCGTTAAAAAGATATTGGAAGGATTTATAACCATGGATAGTTTCATAATATTGAATTTCACTTAATTTACTTTCGAGCCATTTTATTTACTTGTTTTAATATAAAGTCACCATTCCAATAAAAAAATCAATCCATTAGATACTTGTAAAAATTTGGCTTCATAAATTAATAACTTAGGTATTAAGTCCTCGTGCACTTGCGTTATACGCGTGTGATTACGCACCGGTCAAGTTTTTGGCGCCGTTGCCGGGGACTTATTTATCTTTCACTATTAGTTTTAGGGTTAGATACTTTTACTTGTGTCTAATTTCTTTTTACTTATTGTTTTTGTTTTCTTGTGTTTCAGGTTCTCAGACACTACATGAGAAGAACTAAAAGCTTTGAAATTCGTCCGCTTGACCCAGAAATTGAAAGAACCATCAGAAAGCTGAGAAGAGAAATACGAGAACGCCAAGAAGCACTAATCAACATAGAACCTGAACCTTTGGAAGTTGCACCACCAATTCCCATTTGATATAGAACTATTCCGGTGGTTGACGGCTTCATTTCCGGTATTATACTTCCTCCATTACCAGCAAATGCTTGTGACACCAAAAAATGCATTCAGATGATACAACAGTCAGTTCACTTTGGGGGGAATGTAACTGAAGATCATAATGCGCACATCAGCAACTTCCTTGAAGTTTGCGGCACTTTCAATTACAACCGAGCAGCTGAAGAAGCAATGAGACTGCGTGTTTTCCTTTACTCCTTGAAAGACAGAGCTAAAGCTTGGCTACATTCACTACCAACAGGTTCTATCACAACTTGGAACACTCTAGCCACCAAATTCCTTTCAAAGTACTTTCCACCAGCCAGAACTACAAAGCTGAGGAATGACATTACATCCTTTGTGCATCATGACTCAGAATCCCTCTGCGAAGCTTGGGAAAGGTACAAAGATTTACTCAGAAAATGTCCTTACCATGAGATTGCAAAGTGGCTACAAGTCCAAACATTCTATAATGGACTTTCTGGAATAATGAGAACCACAATTGATGCTGCTACTGGAGAAGCTTTAATGGGAAAAGGAGAATATCAGGCCTGGGCTTTAATTGAAGAAATGACCAACAACAATTCTTTGTGGCCAATAGAAATGAGCATTATCCAACGAATCGCAGGAATTTATGAAGTTGGAGCCAACACAGCAGTGAATTCCAAGCTATATCAGATATGCAAATTCATTGAAACTCTTAGCATGCAAGGAAATATTGGATCCACAAGTTCACCATATGGAGGAGCACCAGAAACAAACCAACACAAAGAAACAGTGAATTACATCAATAATTTCAACAGACATGGGAACAATCCATATTCCAATACTTACAACCCATGGTGGAGGAATCATCTCAATTTCGCATGGAGCAACAATTCAGGACAAAGGAACAATCCACCACCACGATTCCAACAGCAAATCCTGGAGCATGAAAAAAAACCAGGAATAACAGAAGTGCTGGCCCAGTTGAAAAATCAATAAGCAAAATATGATGATTTAGCAACTTGGTTCAAAATCAATCAACATTGAATCAAAGTTTAACTGCTTCTATAAAGGCACTGGAAAACCAAATTGGACAAATGGCCAATGCTCAGAGTTACCGACCGCCAGGAAACCCTCCTAGCATGGGGAAAGAGCCAAATCCAAGGAACATGGGGAAAGAGCAATGTCATGCCATAATTTTAAAAAGCGTACAGAAATCAACAAAGATATTGGAATCAAGGCATCCATTGAAGAAGTTCCAAAAGAAAGCAGCAAAGTAGTTCCACATATGGAGGAAAAAGAAGCAAAGGAAAAAAATCAAGAAAGAATCACTCTACCTCCACATTTTCTACAACATCTCCAGAAAACCAAACTGGACAAGCAGTTTGCTCGATTCTTGGAGGTCTTCAAAAAGCTGCATATCAACATTCCATTTGCAGAAGCTTTGGAAAAAATGCCTAGCTATGTCAAATTCATGAAAGACATTCTTTCACGAAAGTGAAGATTGGGAGATTACGAGACAATAGCATTGATAGAAGAATGCAGCGCTATCATCCAGAGGAAGCTTCCCCCAAAGTTGAAATATCCTGACAGATTCACCATTCCTTGCATCATATGAAAACATAACTTTGGTAGGGCTTTGTGTTATCTAGGTGCAAGTGTTAATTTGATGCCTTTTTCTATTTTCAGGAAATTGCAGATTGGAGAAACAATGCCCACCTCAGTCTCTCTCCAACTTGCTGATAGAACGCTCGTATTTCCAAGAGGTGTAGTTGAGGATGTGCTGGTAAAGGTTGACAAATTTATTTTCCCAGCAGATTTTACAGGTCAAACAATTATTGATGTATAAAAATGAGAACTAACCATGAGGGTACATGACCAAGAAGTAACATTCAATGTTTTCAAAGCCATGAATTTCCCGGATGATGAAAAGAAGGAGGAATATTTCAGACTTGATGTGACACATAGTACCATCCAGAACTCCAATGCAATGCAAAGTTCTGTGGAGCCTGAAGATAAAATGTACTGCACACTGAAAAAGCCTATTCTTGAACTACAAGTAACAGAAGAGAAACATTTCCACTAGCTCAATGAATTAGAGAAATTTCACATACAACCTTTTGAGAATGCCAAACTGTACAAAGAAAAGGCAAAGAAGAGACATGATGAGAAATTAGTGCGCATACAACTAGAACCAGAGCAGAGGGTACTGTTAAACAAATCAAGGTTGAAACTCTTCCCATGGAAGCCAAAATCACGGTTGTCAGGATCATTCTTAATCACCAAAGTTTTACCAGATAAAACCATTGAGTTACATGATCCCAACTCCAACAAAATATTCAAGGTTAAAAACAAGTGTGTCAAACACTACTGGGGAGAATTATTTGAGCGACAAAAATAAAGTGTCACACTCTCAGATCCAGCCTAATGTTCGGGCAGTTATGTCTAGCTGACAACTTTAAACTTAGTGCTAGCTGGGAGGCAACCCATGCAATTTGTGTATATATTGAGATTTGGTGAGTTTTATTTTTGTGTGTTTAATTTGTGTAGGTAAAGTCACATTTCAGGATGGAAGAAGCTCACACGAATCTTCACAAGCAATTTCCTTCTCTCCCTCAAAACTCTCTGATGAAAATCTACAAAGCTCGCTTGGAACGGATGAGATTACTGATGATTAAAGTTATTCCTAATGACATTCGTTGGATTATTGAAGCACGTCTCTGATTGACAAGTGAGTCCCCTGACTCTTTTGTTTCATAACTGCCTGGTTTAGGAAGAAGCATCTATGCTAAAAAGATAAGAGCTAAAAGAATTGGTGTTTGCTATAAATGTGCACGTATGACATGTAATACTCGTTGTCGTTCTTTAGGAATGGTGTCTAATAACCGTGAAGATAAAATTAAATTCATTAGGGATGGCTTGAGTAATGAGTCTTTGGATGACATATCTAAGACACTTGAGACAAATTCCAGTGGATATATGCATCATGCAATTCACATGTTATATACACAATTCTGAAAAGAACAACAACATTTAAGTCTCGGGAATCTGACTCTAAAAGACCCTGTTTGCCAATTTATAAGAAAATTGGATGGGAAGCTTGTCCCTGACTCATAGACATCATTCAAGCCGTTACTTCTTTTTTTCTATATATCTAATAATTGTGATTTATTTTGTTATTTTCTTTTTTGTTATCTCCGACAAGATCCAGAATTTTTGACTTTCACAATTTATTTTACTGTTTAACTAATAATTGTCATCTGGCAGGTATAAGTGCTATTATTACTCACCCTTTTTCAGGTGTTATAAATTCAACTCATTATTGCACTCTTGAAGGCATCCAGAGTTAAAAATTGAAGCCACCTCAAGAAGATGAGTTGTAAATATCTGTGTGTTTTGCGGTACTGGTGTTGGTTTTAAGCCAGAGTTCGTTGCGGCAGCACATATATTGGGTAGAGTCATAGCTGAAAGGAATATGCACTTAGTATATGGCGGTGGCAATCTTGGACTAATGGGGATTGTTTTAAGGGCTTTACATGAAGGAGGCAGTCAAGTCTTGGGAATCATTCCAAAACCCTTGGCAGAGGCGAATCTTATAGGACCATCAAACGGAGAGGAATTGATCGTGCCAGGTATGTCTGAACGACTGGTGGAAATGATTAACCATGTTGATGCTTTTATTACTTTACCAGGTGGCTTGGGCACGATGGAGGAAATTTTTACAGTACTATCTTGGGCAAACTTGAACATACACCAGAAACCGATTGGACTGTTTAATGCTGATGGATTTTATGATTTTCTTTGAGTGTTTCTTGATGATGCCCAGAGAAATTGATTCGTGTCAAAACCTGTAAAAGAACTCCTATTCACTACCAGAACTGTCCAAGATTTAATTGACCAAATCTTAGCCTTTGAACCACAAATTGACCCTATAATTTCCAAGATAATATGGTCCGATAATGATCGCGGTAAGAAGCGTCGGATAAATCTGGATCTTAACCTTTAATTCTTCATTTAGATGTAGAATTTCAGCTAACCAGATACTGTTTCTAATCTCTTCTTCTACTTTTTAAGACATTGTGGACAATGTCTCATTTATGTTTGGGGGAGGGGAATAATTGACTAGTATCTTATTTTTAATTGTGTTATTATCTTGTTTTTATTGATTATTTTTTGTCAAAAATTTTCAAAAAATTCAAAAAAATTAAAAAATTTTACAAAAATTTAAATTTTTTTTTATGTTTTTGTGTTTTTAACTTGATTAATCAGGTGGAATTGGTGTGAGATAGCTGTGTAAGGAATTTCACTTCTGAGACGTATCTCAACCTATTTTGTAACAAGTTAATTTTTGTTTATTTCCTTTTGAATCATTTAATTTGTGAATTCTCTATTAAACTGACTAAAATGAATATTCATATGCTCAGTTGACAGGTATTATCAACATACATGGTAACATACGGACATGAGTTGTAATTGAAAAAGTTTGTAATATTCAGTGCTCTAGTTTAATTGGAGGAATCATCTAAAAAGCGACGGAGTTAAAAAAAACGTCTAAGATCCGAGTAATTAAGTCCGTATGAGTGTTTTAACACCTATTTCCCTAAAACCAACTGGTTTGGGAGTCATTGACCCAAAGCTCGCTACATGGATTGAAGATGTTGTAAAAATATATATTTATATCAGAAATCTGAGTAATTAAGTCTGTAGGGGTGTCTTAACACCTAGTGCCCTAAAGCCAACAGGTTTGGGAGTCACTGACCCAAAGTTCATTACATGGATGGGAGATATTGTATATAAATAAAAAAAATCAGAAAAATATTCCATTGCTAAAAAAGGTGTGAATTCTGATATAACTTTAGGACAAAAATATTACTCTTCTTTCAACTGCACTTATGAATATTGTGGGAACAATGAGTTAATTAATATCCTGTTAGCTGTGTGTATGGAGAATGGTAAAAATAATCGGAGAATTTACTTATTTGGTAATTTAGAAAGAAAGAAAACAGCTCTTAACGTGGATAAGAAGTTTCACTTGTTTAGTATCTAACTTGTTTATTCTCTTTTCTCTTGTCTTTTTGGTTTTGTGTGCATTAGTATTAGATTGACGTTTGTGGGTATCATTGATGTAAGCCCTCACGAGACTACAACTCATCCACTAGGGACACCTAGGGGTTTAAAGGCTTGTTGCATATGCTAAATGCAACCGTGATCCCAACGAAAGTGTCTTAGTTTAATTTTATTTTAAAGATATTTCTGTTATTTTATTTTGTTTTTTTTTCTGGAGGACTAGCAAAATGTTAGGTTTGGAGGTGTGATGAGTGGTAAATAGATCACTATTTCCCACTCATTTGACTTAATATTTTGTAAATTTTCTTGAATTTTGTGAATATTTTGATGTGTTTTGGGTATTTTGTAGATAGATAAAGTTTCAGGACTCACTGGATTCAAATCAGGGCCAAACCAGTGAAAAATGGACAAAAGGGCAAAACTATCTTTTGAGCGTCGCGACCGCTAATGTGCGCCGGAGTCTGTTAAAATACGCATTTGATGACTTGCATCTGCCACGTGTCAAAATCACAATAAATCATGCTAACGTGCGTCTGACACGTGTCATCATCACATGCTGTTGACAATCATCAAATTTGCTAACATGCGTCTACCACGTGTCAAAATCACAGCCATTATGCTAACGTGCACCGGACACGTGTCATCATCACATGCTGCCGATAATCATCATCGCCATGTCAGCATAATAATTTAGTTAATCATTCAATTGTGCCACGTGTCACCATCTCCGGAAGCCACGCAACACGTGTCCATCATCAACGGCGCGTCGCGACGCGTGGAGTAAAAATTTTCCTATAAATAGAGGCCGAATTTCAGATTTCATTTCATAGTTTCTTCTATGTAATTCCTTAATAATACTAAGAAGATTGTATCTTGTTTGTTTATTTACAACTTTCAGTAATTAATTTTCGCATTTGTACTTTCTTTTCTTTACTTTTCAGTCTTTACTTTCAGCAATTTACTTTTACGCAATAATACTTTCCTTTCTTTACTTTTCAGTCTTTATTTTTCAGTAATGAGGAGGTAACCCCCTTGCTGGGGTAAAAGGTAAAGCTTTTATTACTAATATTTAGATTAATCTCCATTAATTATAATATATAAACTATTTAAAACCTGACTTAATGAGGATATCGCCTTATTGGTCGGTTGAAATTAATTATGAAATTGGTTTTAACCTGACTAAGCTGGATACCGCATGTTTGGTCGGTTGGTAATTAATTATAAATTTAACTTAATCAGGTTACCGCCTATATGGTCGGTTGGTAATATCACGCAAAGTTAATATATTATAATAAGGGAGATATCTAAATAGAAGTAATAAAAGTGGATCCTCTAACCCCCAGCATTTTCTTTTATTGTACTCGTACATTTTTAATTTCCAGCATTTACTTTTCAGTATTTACTTTTCCGCATTTACTTTCCAGCATTTACTTTATGTCTTTTATTTTATTTAAGCTTTTCTTAGCTTTAGATATGTGTCGTAACTAAGCCCTTTATCTGGGGTTGTGATGAATTCCAATATCACCGTTTAATAAGGGGTTATTTTACAGTTTGGGTAATATAAAGGTTTATTTATTGAGTCTTAAGCTTAATGCTTCTTGTTAACTGGCCATTAATAAGATTGACTTGGTAAACTTAAAATTAACTTGGAAAATGGATTTTAGGTTTAAACCCTAGACTCAATAGCTCACGATCTTCCTTGAGGATAGATAACCCTTTAATAGATTTCCTTACAGGATAAGAATATACCTGTCGGGCGAGGGTAGACATAATTGGAACTTAATCTTAATGAATTCAGGTAACTTGGTTGACATAGGAATATGATTAATTAAGTTATACTGTGTATTTGTATCTGACTATCGAAATAGGCTTTTGCATAATTTCGTGTTCCAGGTTAATAAACCGATATATTACGCAAACGTAAAATAACCACTTCATCTTTAAAAAGATATTGGAATGATTCACAACCCTGGATAGTTTCTTAATATTGAATTTCACTTAATTTACTTTCGAGCCATTTTTTTTAGTTGTTTTAATTTAAAGTCACCATTCCAATCAAAAAATCAATCCATTAGATACTTGTAAAAATTTGTCTTCATAAATTAATATCTTAGGTATTAATTCCTCGTGGGATCGATACTTTTTATACTACTTGAACGATACGTGCGCTTGCTAGTGTTTGGTTGGAAATTACTTAAGGGAAAATTTGGTGATCATGGCCGAATTATGGGCTGATTTTTTAAGTATGTGTGGTGTTGATTGCTAGTGTTTTGGAGGTGACAATTATGGTAGAGTTGTGAGGAAGGATGATAGTGTTTAATGTGATGATGGTGAAAATACAATTCATGTAAATTATATTGTGTTGAGGAAAGAACTATGATATGCTATTAGAGGTTAGTGGTCGATTGGTATTGGTGTGAGCTTGAAATTGTGATAATGTTTTATATGTAATAATGCATGTTTATAATACTGAAAAATCTGATGATGGTTGTCTAATTGAATGTATTATGTAAGGTGGCGAAACGAGGAAGTTAGGTGGCGAAGTTAGTTTGCGATGTTCCTGGATAAGTTGTGGTAATTCACTTATAAATCGAGATTATGATGTCCAATTGATGAACCGTAAAATTATAAACAAACAATGTACCTAAGAGAATAATATTTCTGAAAATCAGTATTTTCAACATGAAATAAATTTTCACCGAATTTTAGAAGTTGGCAGTTCCACAGTGAACTTCATTGTGATTTTTAACCAAATAGCCCTTAAAGATCAACCTATAACTTGAGTTTAAGAAATTGAAACTGGGATCCAGAAAATCAACATAAACTAGACACATTAGCGTTCATTCTATTAAAATTTCAGCCTTTGATTCCTTATTAATTAATTGTCGTGAATTTTCGAACTTAATCATTGAGCATGAGATTTTAACGATTAGATGGATTTTGAAATTTCACTTCCGCGCTTCCGTAACTTCGAATCTAAGCTCGTAAAATTCATAGATACCATAAATATCTCCTATATTCAAAAATATTAAGTGTCCATGCATTTTATATTCTTTTATGTCATATGAAAATATTCCGAGTTATAGAAACTAACAGTTGTTTTGACTTTAGATTGACGATATGATACTCGATGGTCGTCTATGCCATGTACCGCTCTCGATTTTCCATAGCACTGTGTGTTAGGGTTGGTTCTCGGAGTACCAATCCGGACCGTATTTATGTCCGATTCATGAATACGAGCAATATCGTTTTCCATAATATTACTTATTTATGGTAGCATCTCTTGTCTTTTATTATATATGTTCGATCTAATTCAATAGATTGAAACTAAATCGTGTTTAGTGATATATATATATATATCTTAGACAAAGACCCGATAATATATAATGTAGTGTGCAATTATAACGTAGCTTGTAATTGACATTGGGAAGCGTCACTACTAGAAATATATTATCAAATTAAGTTCCTGGTCAAGATTTACTGACACGGGTCGGTTAGTAAAATCCGCTGAGACCAGTACATGTCGTATATCGGACTTGGTTCGATGGTTGATCCCAATGAACCATGAGTCTCAGGAGACTCGTATAGACGTGTAGGTGCTTATTTGATAAATACTGAATGACTTACCGAATATTGCCTAATAGATGCTACACCAACATCAATAGGAATCTTCTTGGGTTGAGTAGCATAGTGATTCTTTAACTTGAGATACCACTGTGGATATATGAGTTATCCTCCACACTTAGATGGCAGTCACGTCACCGATCTATTTAGATCAGACCTTCGTCTGTTTGTTGGGTGTGGACTGATACTCATGCTATCGTATGTGTATCAAGATAGGATCTGTCAGTCCTGTGTACAGGGTATAGGTGTCCATTATATGATTTGTAGTCTGTTAAATCCATGGTCGTGGTATACTTCGGAAGTAAGTTCTGAGTGTTATTTAGAAGATTGTTAATTAATACGTCGACACGATTATACCTATAGAGATTTGACGTTTATATATATATCTCTGGGATAATCCGGATACCTGTGACGAAGGGATTATACGTATGTAATGACCTCGACTTGTATGATTCAGCGAGTTTATCTGTGGTCATCATAATTTACGGGTGGGTGAATTATGGACACGAAATTGGATTTTGTGACGGATATGCTTGAATCTAGAGAGTCTCACTAATGAAATATACTCGTAGAGCACTAGGGCAACTGTTATGAATAATACTGATTATTTATAACTCGTTTAATGGTTAAACAAAAAATACATGCAATCGAGACCAAATCGTCATTTCTGAATTAATGTGTATTTATATTTAATATTTGATATTATTAAATACACATTAATTAAATATCAAATTGTGATATTTGACATATATCATTTATATATATGTATTTGAATATTTAATGTAAATGTAATACATATATTAGGATATTTGTATTTAAATGTTAAGTAATTAAATTAATTAAATAAACAAATATCTTTTATATGATTTATTTTTGGAAATGGCAAGTTATGATTGGTGACACTTGTTAGTTTACTTTATATATGATAAAGGTTATCGTTTTATTAAGTAAACATATTCCAATTAAAATGAAACAAATTGCAAAATACTTATTGTTTTTGGTTTATGTTTCACGACGATAACAAAAAAATATATAAGTATTTTTGTTTCATTTTTCAGAGAAAATACAAGGTTTTCAAAAATTCACTAAGTTAAAATTGAGAGGAAAAGGTGAAGAAGAAATGGAGAAAAGCTTGGAAACTTTGAGTTTTTGTAAGTTATTTCCAATTTTCTTTTACTTAGAAATTGTTTCTATGATTCTATGTTTCAACTTGTGTAGCTTAGAATTTTCTCTAATGTTTAATTATATGAATTATTGTGTTGGAAACTTGTTTGAAGGTGTTCAGCATGTATAATTAATTAATAAGTTAATTAGGAATAATTAAGCTTATTTAATTAATTGGTGAATAAAGTTGTCATTCTAGAGTTGCTTAGCCATTCATAAATAACCTAGAATTGTTCTTGAGTTGTTTCATGATGGTGAGACTTGATTGGTGTGGTATTGGATTGATTAAAGTATTGAATTTGTTTAATTTGGTGTATTTTGTCAATTTGAAGAAATTATAAAATTAGGGTTCTTAACCCTTTCCAAATTTGGGGCTTTTCATATATGTGATTTAATTTGATGTATATATGATGTATATTAAATTTGGGATTGATTGAATTTGATCTTGATGTGTTTTGAACCAAAAAGAACCAAATTGCAAATCCTTGAAAATATAGGGGCTGTTCGGCAATTCTGGAAAAATTCTGGATTTTTGTTACAAATTATATTTTCATGTATTAGACATGTATAAATCATTTTGGGATTGATTTGGAATCACTTAAATATGTATTTGACAATTTAAGGACTAAAATGATCAAAATGTAAGGTTTAGGGGTCTCATGGCAATTAATGATAATATGATTTTTCAGATAAAAATTTAGTTTTTATTTATTGAGTAATTAAAATAAATTGGTTTATTTTAATTGCCCAAGAAAAAATATTTATTGGAAATTATTTCGGAGTGAAAATACGTGAAAACGGCGAAAACAGCGTTACCGGGTAACAGCTGCCCAAACAGTGAACTGGGCACTATTCGGGCACCCTACGAACTGTCTAAATGTTTTTGGGGCTGACCCGGGCAGTCCCCATGTGCATTGGTCGGTCAGTTCGGCCGGAAACGCGTTTATTGCTATTTTGCGGAAATAATTTGAATTAACTCATTTAATCTGGTGAAGTTATAACATCCCCAATCTAGGAGATGCTACCGGAAGGGAATAGACCATACTATCCCCTGAGCCTCTGAATTTCTAACTATGATCAATACTAATACTATTTTCAAATGTAATCTCTCATATGGGACCAATGCCCAAATGAATGACATAGTACAAAATAGTTCACATACGACTAAACGTACAAATATCAATTGACTCAAAAACTCTATACACGAATACTCATACATATCTTTATTATACAACTGCCTGGACTGGACTTTACTTAACTCGACTGACACAATCTCTGACTGGTGGACTCAGACACTCTAATGACTGCCATTAGTAACCATCCTCTCGAGCTCGTCCTCTGGGAATACCTGCAAAATAAAGAAACTGGGAGTGGGGGGTTAGACCATTGTACGGTCTAAGTGAGTGGACGAAAACTGAAATACTACTATATATATATATAATATATTTAGTTCAAAATTCAAGAAATGACTTTATACGAAAACTCTTTTTCTTCTATAAACTCTGGACTTCTTTCTGAAAATCTATTTTGAGCTCATTTTGTAAAAACTTATCCACTATTACGCCTAACACTGGTTCCTTGTATCTCAGTCGATACTTGACTACTTCTTTATCTCTGTACTGCTCCATCTAAACAACTTCTTTCTTAACTCTTTTATTTAGAGCTGTCATTCACTTTTATTCTATTATTAAACTACGTCTGAAAGTATTATGTTCCGGTCTTATTTCACTTTACTTCCACTTACTCATGGGAGTATCTTGAGGCAACCTTCAAGGTTCATCTCTGTTACTGTTATCTAATGAGGGTTGGGAGGGTGGGCACTCATCCTGAGGCCTTTCTGATTATCGTGATTTGGTTGCACATGATGTTTATCTATAAGCCTAAGACTCTCGTGTATATATATATTTGATGCTTATCCCTACACTAGGGCACTGCTGCTAAAAACTTTCTAGTTTGCCTTCTCCAACTTTACTTCTGTTCATTTTCAACCATCGAACACACTACCTCTTATGTGAAATTCCTCTAGAGTCATGCTCACTAAAAAATTTCTTGTGCTGCCTCTGCACTCTTTCCTATTTATTCTCTATGGTTAAAGCTTCTAAAGTCGTTCTCTCTGGTCTCTTCGTACTTATAAGTCTTTATTTTTTTTAAGCGTTTCTTAATTCGACGGTGGCTTCCAGACTTAGCTCAACTTATTGTGGCTTCGAACTATTCTATCTCATACTTCTTATCTATATTTCATTGGACTCATCGATTTGGTTGTATAGCCATCTCGCGATTCATCTAATCTATCAATTGCTTTTATGTACTAGTTATTTCTTTACCGGGATCTAAATTGAGGGTCGAGCACAAGCACTCCATAAGAATCTGTAGACACACATTTTTATTTTACACTTAGGCTTGGTGATGCTCTTTTTAGGTATCTATATACTTACTAAAATCGAGGTTTTCTAGAAGAAAGGGTCATCATCCATTCTGTACGAACTTGATCAACTACCCCATGTCTTGGGGTCCTACTGAATTTCCTCGTTACTTCTCGCATCCCTCTTACTATTCGCATATCATGTTTCTTTTCTCTACGTCTTGCTGCTGAGGCTAGTGGTGTTTCATTCTCATAACTGCTTCTTAGATCTCCGCTCACTGTTCTTGCTTTAAGTCTCGACTTTGGCACTTTATTCTACTGTCCATACTAGTACTATTGTCACTCCTAAATGTCTCCAACCTCCCGGGTCTATTCTTGTATATTATCACAGATTTCTTCTAACTTGGGTTGATCTGTGAGTTCTACTACATTTGGTCTATCTTGTGGACTCCTACTAGTCTTGCAAGCCTCGCGCTGACTTGCCTTGATCTTTGGGCTATACTGGGTTCTCTTCTTTATATCCTCGAAACTTCCTTAATCTTTTTCTGGGTATTCTGCCTTCCAAGGTTTTTCCATTTCTTAAGATGAACTCTCGTCGAGCTTCTTATGGTCATTCATATCTCTGCCGGTAGGGACTAGGGCAAATATCTTATTTCTCGATGGGTTTCGGTAACCTTGTTCGGGTACTCTGTGTCCTGGTAGAGTCTATTTCTCATGTAAGGTAGGTATGAGATAGGCTCTGTCAGGACAGTTTCCTTAACTGGTATGACTAAACAGTTGAAAACTAGATAACTTAGGGTCTTGTCTCCATCGGATTTCTTAGGATAAGGTAACCAATAGTTTCTATTTAAAACTTTTATTTGCCTGCCTGTGGACCTGGGTCTGGGTTTGGGGATTTGGAGTTCTCTACGTCCTTTTTGATAACTCAGTTTATTGGAACTCTTGAGTCTAATCTTAATATCTTACTTCTGTTATCTTTCTGGCTTTTCCTCGTTACTCAGGGAACTTACTATCTATACGAAGTACCTGAAGGCTATTAGATCGGCTTGAAGGAATTTTCTGAGGAAAGAAGGAATCTAACATCTTCTAGGCACTCTAATACATGTATGGGCTTTTTCTATTCTCTCTATTGTCTTGGGTGGGTATCCTTAGAACTTCACTTTTCTTTATCTCTGACTTCTTACACAATTATGCATCTTTCCTTGCTTTCTTATAGTTTTCCTTTCCCACTCCCTTAAGTAACTTTTCTTATATCTTGCTATCCAGTTTCATAACATTATTAGTACATCCGGTAATAGGCCAGAATAACTTTAGGAAAATTTCTTATCTTGGATCTAGAGTGTAATTGTTCTCGTAAGGAATACTATTCGAATGATCTAGGAAAGCTTACTAACCTGTCTGTTGAACTTGAGGACGTACTCGAGGATCGAATACTGGAGAGGTAGTGCCCCGCATATAAGTATCACGGACATACTATGTATACCAGACCCCAGCACTCTACCCACTACAGTCACTGACTCCCGAGACATTGCTCTGATACCATCTTTGTAACATCCCCAATCCGGGAGATGCTACCGGTAGGGAATAGACCATACTATCCCCTGAGCCTCTGATTTTCTAACTATGATCAATACTAATACTCTTTTCAAATGTAATCTCTCATATAGGACCAATGCCCAAATCCATGACATATTACAAAAATAGTTCACATACGACTAAATGTACAAATATCAACTGACTCAAAAACTCTATAAACGAATACTCATACATATCTTTAGTATACAACTGCTTGAACTGGACTTTACTTAACTCGACTGACTCAATCTCTGACTGGTGGACTCAGACCCTCTAATGACTGCCATTAGTATCCGTTCTCTCGACCTCATACTCCGGGAATACCTGCAAAACAAAGAAATTGGGAGTGGGGGGTTAGACCGTTGTACGATCTAAGTGAATGGACGAAAACTGAAATACTGCTACATATAAAAAAAATATTCGGTTCAAAATTCAAGAAATGAATTTTATACGAAAAATCTTTTTCTGTCTGAAAACTCAGGGCTTCTTTCTGATAATCTCTCATTTTGTAAGAACTTATCATTTATAAAGGTTTCTTATAAAACTGTTGTTTTCTAAAAACTTTCTTTTCTAAAAACTTTCTCTGAAAACTGTTGCTGAAAACTGTATTTGTCTATGAAAATCTGACGTATGGGGGCGTTACGAATCACCGTCCCCCCATACGCCTAACTAGAGTCAGGAGTGCAAATCCATGACTTTGGGACGTTATGTATCATCGTCCCTCAAAGCATGCCACTCATGTCCCTGAAACTAGTGGTCTTGGGGCATTACGTATCGTTGTCCCCCAAGCCAGTGAACTAGAACTGAGGGTGCGGATCTATGTTACTCTCCAAGCTCTGAAACTATGATCTATGGGCATCTGTCATCCCTAGTCCTATACTAGGATCTGGGGGCGTAATGTATCGACGTCCCTCCAGTCCACTACATGTGCACATGTGTTGTCCATCAATTCCATGTCTCTATCAAGTTGCATACTGAGGTGGGTCTTTCCCCCGTGCCTCGAAAAACATAAACCATTTTCTGAATACGTTTCTTTCTCAATATAAAGCTCAAATCTCAAATTTTTATGAAATGACTGTAATAATAATATAAATAATCTAACGCCCTAAAGCGTAAAAATAAGTCTGATATAAAAATAACAAAATGAAAGTTAATTTAAAATGGTAGTGTCCACTCACTGATTGGAATCTCACTGGTGTTATACTACTTCATCGAAGGAAATTACAACCCCTACAATTGTCTATAAGCGGTAACTTGATTATACTATAAACCACACGATAAGTTTCGGAACTAGGCTAAACTTTTCAATTCAAGTACGTGATATCGTTACTTGGTATATCATGCTTGTAATAAGATATAATATATGCATGCGAACTGATACGAGGCCCTAAGGGTGGTCTCTAACACGAAAAAATCTGTTTTAGGTAAGTTCTAGTCTTTGCGTCGCGACGTTAAGCATTGCGCGTCGCGGCGCACTTGATTCCAAAAACGATTTGCCTGGGATTTCCAATGCGCGTCGTGACACGTTTAAACCAGAAGCAATTCTGCACATTTTTCCCAGTACGTGTCGCGACGTGAAATGTTGAGCGTCGCGATGCGAGGCCAAAATTCAGGGCTTATCCTAACTTTTCCATGTCTAATTGCTCAATACACTTCCATATCACAACTTTTACACAACAACTCCATATTCACCCATCATATATCATCACCAACCAACCCTTAAATCTCTTAAATCTCATAACCTCTTATTAACTAAATATTCCAAAATTTTGGTTCCTACTCAACACCATCTATTTTCATGCTCCTAACACTTTTATATCATTAAATCAACAAAAATTCTTAATTCAAAATTTGGGTAAAATTTTCTTACCTTATCTTTGTTGAATTCCACCACCCTTCAAATCCCTAATGGATGACATACTCATTAATGCTTCATTTCCCTTCCTCTCTCTTTCTTCTTCTTTATCTTTTCTCATTTTTCTTCTTTCATCTTCTTATTATCTTCTTCCTTCAAGTTTTTTCTTTATTTCTTCTTTTGAAATTTGGGGATACTTGAATAGTACCCCATTTTTATACTTGGCCACTTTAAGAGTAGAAAAATGTAGAAATTTGTAGAAACTTGTGAATTTACTAAAATGCCCAATGGTTACTATTCATCCTAATTTTTAATCTGCATTTTTGTCTTTCTTCTGGTTCGAATTTGGAAAAATTCAATGCAAAAGTTATAGATCTCGATCGTAACTTTCTGACGATATAAAATTCATAAAAATCAGAGTTCTTATGAGAAAGTTACGACCAAATACCATGGCCTGACTGGATTGAAACATCATAGAATTTCATATCGGAATTTTGAAGGATTTACCGTTTATCCCCAAAGTCATTCCGTGAGTGTATTTATGCCCCAACATAATTCATATTATGTTACCTTCGTCTCGTAATACCACGATACTACAATATAACTGTATTAGTGACTATCTGTTGTTACAGAAGTATTATGAATAATCTATATTATTCATAACGCATTGCCCAAGTGCTCAACGAGTACACTTCATATTGTGGGACTCTATAAGTTTAGGTTTATCCGTCATGGAATCTAATTTCGTGTTCATAATTCACCCACTCATGAATTATGATGACCACGTATAATCTCGCTAAACTATGCAAGTCGAGGTAATTGCATACGTATAATCCCTCTGTCAAATGCTATTAATATTATACTGGGGATATAGATATGAACTGTTGGGTTTTCTAGGTCAAACCAATATCAAATTAAGCAATGAAACATGTGAATACAACAAAGTAAGATGGCGGAAATACTCACTTTGATCGGATTTTGAATGCGTTGAACACAAAAATTCTGCTCATTGAAGAATTTGGCCAAGCCCTCCTTGTGTTGATCTTCAAGCTCCAAGCTTTGAGTGTTGATTCCAAGATCAAGGATTGGTTTCCCTATCACTTTTGAATGACTCCTTCTGTGTGCTAGCACTTGAAAAATTGCAACATTTTTTCTTCATCCTCTTAGCAAGATTCGGCTAAGCCAAATAGGAGAGGAAAAATGGCACAATGCCGTGAGAGAGGGAGATAATATGAGATGAAGTGTGTTGTGTAATCTAATTACAAATTGAAAGTCATATACCAAAAATAATAAAATGGTAAATGTCATTCAATCCATCACACTTGTGTGTTTTACACACAATCACCTACCAACAACTTCCATCAACTTAAAGTGAAAAAGTTGACTAATGATGTGACCCCACTTGATTCAAAATCCAAGTGGGCCCGCAACACATCCCGGGCTCGGGTTCGCTAATTCCGAATTAAAAAATTTTCTGTTGCGACGTAATTAAATCAAATTTAATTAAATAATTATGCCTAGCAAAATTACTATTCACGTCGCTTGCGAATTAATTCTAAATTAATTCGTTTGCCCGAATTAAAATCCAATTTTAATTCCGCGTCGAAATCTAATTTCGTTTAATATATCGAATATATTATTTTATCGATTAATTCGAATTAATCGTTCTCTCTCTTAAATAGAATTTTATCCCAGATAAAATTTCTCCGCAATTAATCATAGATTAATTTTCTCTCTCTACTAATTAATCACAGATTAACTATGTTCGAGTCATACGTCATCGGCGAATCTTCGGGAAGTGACCCATGAGATCCCTGGATATGTTGGCAGTAAATCCAGTCATCGGAGTATCCGAATACGTGTGTACCTAGTACCACGTTCTTACCGATTTACAAGACATGGTTGGCTTCTAGCAAAGCACCGTGCCTACCCAATTCTCCAGAATTATTCTTTTAAGGAATATGTAATCTGTATCAGGCGTAGTATACGTAGTATTGCATATATCGATCCAGTATCGGATGTCACATGCTAGGCGTGGGGCTGGAATTATGTCTGCCCCGTACGAAGTACATATCGGATCTCTAGTAACTAGTCTCTATAATCGGATAAACATGATCTAGTCATATTATCCCGATAGCTGCAGCATACAAGAGTACCAGTTCCTTATCCTACGTGATCATCATCTTCATATGACTGAAGTGATACTTCCATCTTGACATCACATCGAATACACTACGATTCTCAATATACCCAGAAGAGGCTACACAGAACCTGTTAAAGCCCTGGACGACCAAAACCAAAGTATATTGATTGTCGCAAGTATTAGCGATGCAAGTCTCAGGTTAAGACCAAATACACCTACCCTGATTCGGACTTCCATATACACATAGTCATACTACCAATGGAATTCTGAGGGGTCTATCCAGAGCGAAGCTGTTTCCGTACCATCGGTAAACACAACCTCCTATTACACTTGCATGAGTATCCAATACCCAAATATATGAGAACTATGTCGTTATGCTCCCACAACGCGCACAAGTGCAATACTAGTCTATTCCGCATTACCGATGTCCAATCTCGATAATACTACAACTAGGGATATTTTAATGATTAAACCTTAGTGGATTAATATTGTCTCATATCTTATTAATCTGGAACTAATCATATGGACTTTTATAATTTATATATCCTGGTAATCTAATCACAAATGATAAAAGAGCAATTTCCTTTGTCACATAGTTAATTTGTACAACAACATCATGTTCTGTACAAATAGTGATGCTGGGTCATAATTGTCCAACAATGTCCCACTTGGCCTATAGCCAATCACTCAAGTGTCCTACACTTGAACTATGTACGGGTCGCTCAAACTTCTACTGAGAAACTGCTTTCGTCAGCGGATTTGCAAGGTTATCATTTGATGCGATTTATTCGATCATCACATCACCACGATGTATGATCCGACGAATCAGATGAAATAGTTGAAGTATATACTTGGATCATTGATGAGACCATTAATTCTTTAGCTTGTGATGTAGCCTAGCTCAGCTGCTAACAGAACTACTCCTAATCTAATTAGGAATTTTACAGATCCAAAATTTCTTCTTTTGCTGCCTCAGCTGCAGTAATATTCCACTTTTTGTTGTTTATTCGGTAACAGTATCTTGCTAGGAAGATTTCCAGCCCATTGTTCCGTTATTCAAACTATATAGTACTCATATTACGACTTACAGTCGTCTTTATCGGTTTGGAAACTTGCAGCGGTGAACCCAGTCACTTCAAGTTCTCCTTCTCCATAAATTAAGAACGCATCCTTAGTTCATCTAAGTTACTTAAGGATGTTCTTAACATCAATCCAGTGACTATCACTTGGATTGCCCTGATTGTGACTCCATATGCTCAAAGCATATGAGACATCAGGTCGCGTACATATCTTTCAATGTACGAGTTCTCAGAGAGTGCCAACAACTTTTAGATCTATCCCAGTAGATCCTTATTCCTAGAATAAAGGTTGTTTCTCCTAGGTATTCTATGGAGAATTTTCATGAAAGCCAAGCTTTCACCGATTGTATTATGGGAATGTCATTTTCAAGAAATGATATGTCATTATTATATAGGACAATCATTGTCAGTGCGCTCCCACTAACCTTCTTATATACACAAGAATTATATTCGTTTTGAATTAAATCATATACCATTATGATCTTATCAAAACGTTAGTTCCAAGAATGTAATGCTTGCTTATATCCATAAATGGATCGATTTAACTTGCAAACCTTGTTTGCTTGTTTTTGGTACGACAAAACCGTCAGGATGTTGTAAACATCCTCCAAAAGGTTTCCGTTTAAGGAAAGCGATTTTGACGTTCAGCTACCATATTTCATAAATGAAACATGCAGCATTAGCAAGCATTATCTGAATGGATTTAATCATGGCAACGGATAAAAGTTTTCATCGTAATCAACACTATGTTGATGATGATACCTTTTCTGTACAAGCCTAGCTGTGTACATTTATGTGTTGTCATCCATGTATGTCTTCCTTGAAGACTTATATAGTACCAATAGGCACAATGTCTTCCAGTACAACAACCAGTGTCCAAACATGGTTGGTATACATGGAATCCATTTTGAACATCATGGCACTTTGCCATAATAGGGAGTCGATACCTTGTATCACTTCCTCATACGTAGTTGGTTCGTCTTCCTCAATAAGATTGACATCTTTAAGAGGTGAGATCAGAAACCCATACCTCCCAGGTTGTTTTCTGACTCTCTCCGACTTACGTGGTTCTTGTGTATTCGAAGATTGTGGTACAGTTTCATCCTGATGAACTGTTTGTGTTCCATTAAGGAATCGGTGCCTGTAACAGTATTACTCTGATTTTCATCGAGTTTTACTTTCCTCTCATTTACCACTGCATATTGGTATTCCTCTTAGGAAAACCGCATGGAGAGCAACAATTAAATTATTCTCTTGTGAGTTGTATAAGTACTATACTTCGGTTTCCCTAGGATAACCTACAAATTAGGCACTTATCCGATTTATGTTCTAGTTTGGTATCATCCAAACATATGCCTAGCATTCCCAAATATTCAGGAATGAGAAAACCCGGTTTCTTTCCTGTTCATATCTAATATGAAGTCTGTCTAATAGATTTTTATGGAACCTTATTCAAAATAAGTATTGCACTGTTTAATGTGTATCCCTAGAAGGAAAATGGTAGCTCAGAGCGACTCATAATTAACCTTACCATGTCCAACAAAGTTCGATTTCTCTGTTCGGACACACCGTCAAAATAAGGTGTTCCGAGAGGAGTCCTTTATGAAAGAATACTATACTCTTTCAAATATTCGAGAAACTTATTGCTTAAGTATTTCCATCACGGTCCAATCGTGATGTATTAATACTCTTGCCGGTCTGTTTTTATACTTCGTGTCGAAACTCTTTGAATTTATCAAAAGTTTCCGATTCGTGTTTTAAAAGAAACACATAACCATAACGCGATGCCACATCCGTAAAGGTTGCGAAGTATTCACATCCACCTCTAGCCTAGCTAGACATGGGCCCACTTACGTCACTATGAACGAGGGCTAACAGATCGGTGGCACTTACATTTTTACCAAGTAAAAGATGTTTTAGGCACTTTGCCTAATAAACTAAATTCGTAGACATTATTTGAATTAGAATCAAATTCGTCCTAGTATCCACTCTTCGAAAGTGTGGATATACAAATCTTGTTAATGTGTCCCAGACAACAATGCCACAAATAAGTCTCATCTGATTGATTCAGTTTGAGCTATTTGTTTGTCATGTCATATGTTTGAGATTTATTTATATTAAAAATATAAATACTTTTATTCACATCTAATGTGTTTATCTCAATATCACCTTTATAAATAAACATTTAGTGTTCTAGAATATAAGGTATACCCTCAACAGTTAAACTTAGATATAAAGATAATGTTTCTAGTCAAACTAGGTACATTATAACAGTTTCCTAATTTAAGTACATGCCCAAAGGGTAGTTCCTAAACTTAGGATTCTACGGTTAAAACAGCGACCTCGTCCCATTTCCGAATCGCAGGTAGATCTCAACTGAAGTCAGTCTCCTGCTAATCAGCAGATTCTGAACATCAGTACATATTTATGTACTACATCTAGTATCAAAAATATAATTTTGAAACTAATAGTGAACATGTTTATGACAAACATATTTGAAGTCGGAGCCTTACCCCGCCTTTAGTTCCTTCATGTCTGCCTTGTCCATACGGCAGTCACGCTTCAGTGACCCCGTTTGCCACATTTTAGGCAGACATCTTGGGATATGTCCTTTGTCTTCCCAGAAGACTGTAATGATTTTGTCTTTGCCCATTTTAGAAGCTCTGGCTCTGCCTCCTAGAGCATAGCCATCAACTCTTCAAGAGTTTACTCTTGGTTCATAATGAACTTGCCCCATCTCTTGGGTAGAAACTATAAGATCAAATCTTTGGTAGTCTCGGCCACGTAGGTAATGCCCAACTAACCTAGCTTATCGATGTCAGCAATCATCTGCGACACCTTGTGCTCGACAGATGTACCCTATGACATACACGAGCGAAAGAACTTCTTTTGCAATTCGTACTTCTAAGATTTAAGAATAGATCTATGAAGATCCTTTAATTTCAACGTCATGGTATAAGGATCTAATCCTTAGTTTTTGACGACAAAATTAAAGTGTCATTGCATCAAGTATAACGGATTGAGCACTAAAGTTTTCATCACCATGAGTCTTCCAAAGCTCATGCTCTACTATTCGCTCAACTCCGGGCTTAGGCCCGAGATGTTTCTCTATCAAATAGAATAACTTCTCAGTTCCCAGGACTATCCTGAGGTTTTATTCCCATTCTGAAAATTAAAGCCATTTAAAGACATTTTCACCTATGATTATGTTCTAAACGCTAATCTTTCAGTTATCTTGATTCCAATAGTCCAACTATCCAATCAACGATTTCGGGTACAATTGATTACAATGATTACTGTAGTCTAACTATATAATCAACTATAATTTGATTGGTTAAATTCAAATATATTGATTACTATAATCTAATTATATAATCAACTATAATTTGAAGTAGTTTGAATACAGTCTAACTGTTTAATTTAAAACAACGATTAAATATTAGTCCAACTAATAAATATTTATAAAATAACGAAAAATGAAATGAGCGCGTATTGACAAGTATCTAAATAAAATTGCAAATTTAATACTTGCCTCCCACTATTTTTCGGCGAGCCTCTAACCCTCTGTTGAGTACTCGGGAAACCTAGTTTCCTAGTGGGCTAGGATCCCGTTAAATAACACACAACCTTGACCTTGGCCAACAAGCTGTATGATATTTAACTAGGTAGATCTCTAAGAACAATTGGATCTCATCCAATTCCTAGATCCAGTAGGTGGACATCCAAGTCCGAAACATATATCCAATATATGCCAATATATCCAATATATTCCCAAACCTTTTTCCTCTGAATCAACTAAGCATTGGCTTTGGCACAACAAGCTTAATGATTCCAGTTAAGCGGGACCCATTGACCTTGGAAAGCTTCGTAATCGATGTCGATGGACAAGAAGTGATCTTGACTTTGGCCAAGAAATCACAACTTGGACAAGAAATACGATATGGAACAAAGCCTTCATGATTCAAACACATCCGCGATGGACAAAGGTCTTGACTTTGGCCAACAAACCTATGCCAATCTTGGATCTTGAGAATGAATCATTCAATGGAAGGAAAACGCTTAATATTTGTTGAGGGTTTTTCGCGTAATTGGCAACCAATTTATTATCTTTGATTAGGTCTCATCATACACCCTTAAACATGCATTCTAAAAGTATAATAAGGCGCGGTAAATAAATTAATAATGATATGCGGATGGATATATAAAACAATTTGTTCCTAGAACAAATCTCTCCATTTCCTCTCTCTCGCTACTACAAATCTTACTTCTACCCAATTACATAGCACTTCTAAAGAAACCTCATTTACATTGAGGGGAATATGTGAGAAGAGAAATACAAAGAATCAAGAGGTAATAGGCTGGACACGCAGGTCCAATTTAATAAATTCTAAATTTATTACAACAATTTCCAAAATTGTCCTCACCCATCTAATATCCATCCGATATACATTATTCATACATCACATCCATGTATTCACACAAAGCATGTTATCAATCAATCTAATCCAATTAATTAATCTTTAATTAATGACCATCCAATGTTCAAACAACGATTTGATTTGCGCGAGTCCAACTCGTTTAAGAATAAGTACGAATTCTGGAATTATATCAAACTACAATATTAAATCCAATTTAATTTGTATTCAATACTAATTCTTTATTTAATTCCAAATTAAATAATTACACTTTATTAATGACCTTTGCGACTTAGATTCTAAATCTAATCTTTACGGGTCTCAAAACCCAATTAACATCCAATGTCAATTTAATTAAAGTCCAATGGGCTTTCAATTAATTTATAAGGAATGGACTTTGGCAACCAAAGCCCAATAAGGAATCACCCTTTGCCAAAAATCAATTTAGGCTCATTAGGCCCAATTAAAGTTTTAAAGGCCCAATTAATCATATTTGGATTTTATGGATATGGTTTTAGGCCCAATTGGATCCAACCAATTCTCATAACCAAACTTAGCCCAACCAAGCCCATTAAGCCCAAATACAACATTTTTAGCCCAATTAATTTAATCACAATATTCCAACTATCACAATTAAATTAATTAAAGTGTATTAGCCATAATTAATTAGTTAAATTAATATTTCCAAAACATCAATTACACTAATTAATCATGCTTTAATTAACGAACTTATGTCCAACACAAATTGAAGCAAAATAAATCCTAACATGCTTTCTAAGCTCTCGGCAATATGGTGATTTTTATATCAATTTTGATTTCAATCCAATTAAATCACAAACTAATATATCCCATGCATTTTAAACACATCCAATTGTCTAAAATTCAAAATCACCAAGAGTTAGGGTTCCTTCACATATTCGGCCAAGCCTCAAATTTGGGGAAAATTAATCCAATTAATTTTTTCTTCAAATTGATCATGCACAACTCAAAGTTAACATATTATAAGCATGCTCAAACAAACAATTTGAATAAAACATGCTTAAATCAAAAATACCCAAATTAAAGTTAAGAACCCTAAATTCAATTTCATGCTCAATTATGGCTCTGATACCATTGTTGGGTTTTCTAGGTCAAACCAAGTTCAAATTAAGCAATGAAACATGTGAATATAACAAAGTAAGATGGCGGAAATACTCACTTTGATCGGATTTTGGATGCGTTGAACACAAAAATTCTGCTCCTTGAAGAATTCGGCCAAGCCCTCCTTGTGTTGATCTTCAAGCTCCAAGCTTTGAGTGATGATTCCAAGCTCAAGGATTGGTTTCCCTATCACATTTGAATGACTCCTTGTGTGTGCTAGCACTTGAAAAATTGCAATAATTTTTCTTCATCCTCTTAGCAAGATTCGGCCAAGCCAAATGGGAGAGGAAAAATGGCACAATGCCGTGAGAGAATGAGAGAAGATGAGATGAAGTGTGTTGTGTAATCTAATTACAAATTGAAAGTCATATACCAAAAATAATAAAATGGTAAATGTCATTCAATCCATCACACTTGTGTGTTTTACACACAATCACCTACCAACAACTTCCATCAACTTAAAGTGACAAAGTTGACTAATGATGTGACTTGTGGGCCCCACTTGATTCAAAATCCAAGTGGGCTCGCAACACATCCCGGGCTCGGGTTCGCTAATTCCGAATTAAAAAATTTTCCGTTGCGACGTAATTAAATCAAATGTAATTGAATAATTATGCCTAGCAAAATTACTATTCATGTCGCTTGCGAATTAATTCTAGATTAATTCGTTTGCCCGATTTAAAATCCAATTTTAATTCCGCGTCGAAATCTAATTTCGTTTAATATATCAAATATATTATTTTATCGATTAATTCTGAATTAATCGTTCTCTCTTTAAATAGAATTTTATCCCAGATAAAATTTCTCCGCAATTAATCATAGATTAATTTTCTCTCTCTACTAATTAATCCCATATTAATTATTTTCGAGTCATACATCATCGGTGAATCTTCGGGAAGCGACCCATGAGATCCTTGGATATGTTGGCAGTAAATCTGGTCATCGGAGTATCCAAATACGTGCGTACCTAGTACCACATTCTTACCGATTTACAAGACATGGTTGGCTTCTAGCAAAGCATCGTGCCTACCCAATTCTCCAGAAATTTTCTATTAAGGAATATGTAATCTGTATCAGGCGTAGTATACGTAGTATTGCATATAGTGATCCAGTATCGGATGTCACATGCTTGGCGTGGGGCTGGAATTGTGTCTGCCCCGTACGAAGCACATATCGGATCTCTGGTAACTAGTCTCTATAATCGGATAAACATGACCTAGTCATATTATCCCGATAGCTGCAGCATACAAGAGTACGAGTTCCTCATCCTACATGATCATCATCTCCATATGACTGAAGTGATACTTCCATCTTGACATCACAACCAATACACTACGATTCTCAATATACCCAGAAGAGGCGTACAAAGAACCTGTTAAAGCCCTGGACGACCAAAACCAAATTATATTGATTGTCGCAAGCATTAACGATGCAAGTCTCAGGTTAAGACCAAATACACCTACCCTGATTCGGACTTCCATAAACACATAGTCATACTACCAATGGAATTCCGAGGGGTCTATCCAGAGCGAAGCTGTTTCCGTACCATCGGTAAACACAACCTCCTATTACACATGCATGAGTATCCAATACCCAAATATATGAGAACTATGCTGTTAAGCTCCCACAACGCGCACAAGTGCAATACTAGTCTATTCCGCATTATCGATGTCCAATCTCGATAATACTACGACTAGGGATATTTTAATGATTAAACCTTAGTGGATTAATACTGTCTCATATCTTATTAATCTGGAACTAATCATATGGACTTTTATCATTTATATATCCCGGTAATCTAATCACAAATGATAAAAGAGCAATTTCCTTTGTCACATAGTTAATTTGTACAACAACATCATGTTCTCTACAAATAGTGATGTTATGGGTCATAATTGTCCAACATGAACGTCAAATCCCAAAGGTATAATATAGCCGACTTTTAAATTTATGATCTCTAAATAATACTTGGAACTCGCTTCTGAAGTATACCACAGCCATGGATTTACTAGTACGTACATGATACATATGTCTTGTACACAGGACTGGCGGATTCTATCTGTTACTCACAGGATATCATGAGCATCGGTCTACACCCAACGATTAGGTGGAGGTCTGATCTAAATAGATCAGTGACGTGACTGCCATCAAAGTGTGGAGGATATCTCATATATCCACAGTGATATCTCAAGTCGAAAGACCACTATGCTACTCGAGTCGAGAATATTCCTATTGACTTTGGTGTACCATCTATTAGGAAATCTTTGGTGAGTCGTTCAGTGTTTATCAAATAAACATCTACACATCCATAAGAGTCTCATAAGACTCATGGTTCTTTGGGATAAACCATTGGGCCAAGTCTCGATATACGACATGTACTGGTCTCAACAGATTTTACTAACCGACCCGTGTTAGTAAATCTTGACCAGGAACTTTAGTTGTAATATACTTCTAGTAGTGACACTTCCCAATGTCAATTACAAACTACTTTGTAACTGCGCACTACATAATATATTATCGGGTCTTTGTCTAATATATGCATATCACTAAATCATATAGTTTCAATCTAATTGTAATTAGATCGAATATGTATATAAAAGTAAGAAGTATTACCATAAATAAGTAATATTATGGAAAAATGAATTGTTCATACTCATGAGTCGGACATTAATATGATTCAGATTGTCACTCTGAGCACAAACCCTAAAAATTTCTCCCACTTACTCTAGTGCCAATCCACAGTATCATATACACATCTAAATATATACTATATACGCATGGTCCTCAAGAGCTGACCTAGCACTCAAGAGGTAGGCAACAACAAGTAAGTCTGCTATAACATATTGAGTTTGTCCAACAAACCCAATTGTTTCCCTTAGCCAACATCATTCATATAGTGTATAACCGAAGTTATACATCAATATGACTCAGATGCGACATCAATATTGTGCTACAGCTACTGAGTTGTCTTTGTATTTAGAGATCAAATCCAAATATTATGAGACAACCGCAAGCACAACACTAATATCAAAACTTCTAATCTTATAAGGTCACTATACAACTTCATAAGTCAATACTTTACAACCATTTCCACTAATACAATAGAATCAACCGTGACACTCCTACTGCATCTTTTCTGACTCTATATGACATAGACCATCTAATGTCATAATTAGACTCAAAACTAATTTGACTCTAATGGTTGCAGACTATATTCTCCATGAATTCGAAACTCGTTCTTAATATCTCCAAGATAACAAAGAAAATATTTCAAGACACATCATATTTTGTACATCATATCAAAATAGCTCTAAAAAATTACGATTAAATCGATATCTATAATCTCACATAATATAGTATTCATTATGCCATCATCCAATTATGAATAAATTACTAGACATTCTAATCAATTTCTCTTTCGACAAAGGAATCATCCATTATGAAAGATGAATATTATATACAAGAGACACACTAACTGTCAAATAGTTATACTAATTGTCATACATATAGTTTTGATGTGTCCTTTATTAGATCATATCTAATGCACGACTTATGGGAGTATCTCATAAGTCTCTTGTTTTATATCATAAATAAAACTTTATATCAAATATAACAGAGACTACTCCCACTGCTTTCATGGAGAAAAGAAGAATTAGGTAAATCTTTCACCTCACAAACATCTCATTATTACGTTAATAATGATAATGTCGTTAGGATATATAATAGTAGTAAGAAATAGGTACGCTCCCACTAACCCTAATATCACATATGTATTCTCCATGCTTTGATAAAATCAGACAATCTGACTATTATCAAAATTAGAAAACACAGATTTCCGGAAATCTTATCTGAGTCTACAATAGGCTCTATAAGCTAGTATATCAAACTGTGATTTTATCAGAATACAAACTCCAGGGCCATTCTAGAATGAACTCTTCAATCAAAGAAATCACAATGGATCTCTTATTCGAAGAAAGCATTCAGGAACGCCACGTTGCATTTTTTAGCCAAAATACATAGTTTAATATCAACATTATCCAACAGATCTTTAATTGTTCAATTAGTGTGACTAGAGACAAGTTTCCTCAGAATCTACAATAGATTGTTGAGTATAACATTTCTCATTGTCATACTATAAAGGTCAAACCCTTAATCAGCTCGCTTTGCTTTTGCTGCGCAAATAATTTGCACATTTTATGAACGATTCATAATGAAAGCTCAATCAAGTTCCAAACTTGATCATAGTAACCTATGAAAAATCTTAGATCTATGGTTTAATGCTCTGAAATCGATATCAAATATCGCTCCCACTACAAGGCATATGATAATTTTCTTCGATAAGAAAACAACAGAACCATTAAGTATCAAATACTTCGCAAATGATTCTGACATCCTATTGGACTTATATGGAAGATGTCAAAGGGTATTTCCATCTTATTAATTATGTAGTTCCATTTATAATTTATCAGTCTCATATTTGACTTCACTAAGTCAAGTCTTTTCTACAATGGTCAGCATCTGATGTTACACACCAAGTAATAAAACAATTTAATTACTCAAGATCGTAGAAAAGATATTCTATCAAATAGAATACAATATTCTATTAAATAGAATAGATGATAAACTTTTGCTTGTACCTCCGAGGCGCAAGTACTTTTCAATTATATAACCATTATACAAAAGAAAGATTCAAATATCAAACTTTTCAAGATTCGAATTTTCTACCAATACATATCATATATGTAACTGTAGAAACAAATGGAACCTTAATTAAAATGATGAATTAGTGTTACATGAGCATATCTCCAAGAGTATTGAAATTAACTCGGTAACACTCAATATCAAACGAATCAAATCATATAAGATTCGATTTCTCCTACTGACCAATTCCATCACGATGGAATCGTAGAAGAATAATATTGAGTAAGAATCACATTCATTAAATAATCTTAGAACTAATTGCCAAAAATTCATATATTTGATCGCATCAAACATCTTTGAATAATTCAAAGAATCATGATGAATTTTAAAGATACAGTTTTCAAAACATCAAATTGAACGTCTTTGAACCATTCAAAATATTTTATCCACGTTTCATCAGAAACATATTAAAAGTTCTCAAACCATTCAAGACATTCAATATATATTCTCTTAGAAACACGTAACTAAGTCATGACAACTCATTAACTAAGTTACAAACCAAAGAAAACTATCCAAGGTAATTTATAATTCATTAAACTACATACATCCAATAAATTAGTTTAATAAATCTGAGGTCCAATGACGATTATTGGTTAAATCAGATTTAATCACATTCCCGAATACACTATTCATTAAATGGATAATGATATATGGTGTGATCTCGTATCAGACCACCATTTACCATACAGAATAAGCATCTAATGCTTATATGATAAAATCTCATAAAGCACTGTTCTAAATTATTTAGTTAATTGAATATTTTTCTTAATGTTTATCTCTTCGTTAATGACACTGTAGACACTGCATTTTTGCATAAAGCCCAATGATGAGCCTCGTATGGAGGCACTACCCGATAAGTCGTGGAAGTCGCGGGAAACGGACATCGGAAGGGAAAACTTAAAAAAAATTAATTAATAGCTCGTCAAATTTAAACTCGCTAGTTAGCCGCGGGTTCGCTCAGTCGATTCCTGTTTTAAACATTAATCTTGGCCCAAAACCCCAGCACCCATCCAAAGCCCATACGCACCCATCCGAAGCCCACATGCATAACCCTAACCCTAATGCACCACTATAAAACATAACTTAAACCAAACCCTAACCCTAACCCTGGCTTCACATCATCTCTCTCCCACGTCTCCTCTCTCATCCAGTATCTCCACGGCTCTCTCTCGCCAATATTTCCTCTCTCTATAAAAAAACCTAAAACAAAAAACCTAAGCTCTGGTGCAGCTCCATCTCTCTCACCTCCATCATCTTCTCTCACTTACACAATCACCAAAACCCTGGACACTCTCATGGCCCCTCTCACTCATTCACGTCTCCCTATCTCATTTTACATAAAAATGAAACCATAATCCCCTGGCTTCTCCCATCATCTTCCTCTCAACCACTCGGCAAACAATGAATAAACCCTAGAGCAACAGCTCTCCACTCTCTCTTCTCAAAAGCACTCTTCTCTGCAAACCATCAACCTTAAGCCACACACATGCAGCCATTACCTCCACCAACCGATCACAAAATGAACAAAGACATATAAAACACAGACCCTTAGACCACAAAACCCTAGCTAACTCACAGGCCACACGCAGCAAAAAAAACACACAAGCCCTAGCAGACACTCGGCTTCAGAACTAATTCACGTGAATGGCAGCCTCCAAGTCTCGGCTTTCTTCTTCTGCTCCACCAACTGAATAAACAAAGCATCCCCAAGATTCCCAAGAGTCCGCCCGAAAACAACCTTAAAGCCACCATGAAAACCCTCCAACAAAGTAGCCATACACAACACACACACAAAAACCTAGACACCACTCACTGACTGATACACATACACACGACACACACAAAAACCTAAGACACACGGCATCAGTCACAAGCAAAAACCTAGAAAAGAGACACTTATCAGCCAATTCACTTTCTCTCCACCCACAATCGACCAAGCCTGGCCCTCCACTAATCAAACGAACAAACAAGAAATAACCTTAAAGCCGTGACCAACCTGCAAACAAAAGTAAACCAAGAAATAAACAAAAAGCCAAAAGAGAAAGCAACAAGTGGAATAATACCAACAAAGTAACAGCAACGTGAAGAACAATATCAAACCAGCCACGTGAACAATATAAACTATCCTCAACTGAAAAGCAAAACAGGCCAAACCGACAAAAACAAAACCCCTTGACCGAAACAAAACAAATATAATAACCCTTCAAGCAGCCCCCTGACCGAAACCAAACCACAAAAAGCAGCCAAGCATCGAACAGTGATCCCAAAATCAGCAGCCCTTACCCCTCCGAAAATCAGCCCTAAAACCAGTCTTAAAATCATCCAAAAACAATATAAAAAAATACCTTAAAACAGTGAGTAAAACAACCCAAACAGTCACGGAAAACAGTCTCCAAACCAGTCCAAAAAACGGTCCCAAACAGCGAAGAAAATGGAGACAACAGCGAGTGGAAACCAAAAAAAACAGTGGAAACTTTAACCCTTCGGGCGACGTCCCAACGCGCTCCTGGTAAGCGACTTAAATGTTAAGACCTGAGGGCACCCTATATTATATTTTATTTTTTCATCCTGGAAATGGCATGCTTGGTTGGATGTGAAATACGTCCGACCGGTTATGTGAAGTCCTACAATAAAGATGGCCAAACTTTTGGGCACATCTCTCTTTGATAGTCCGTTATTTATCTTTATTTTAATATTCCACATTTATTTGTTATTGGTCTTTTTATTTCGCATTTAATTTACTTTTATTGTTGTTTTATTATTCTGCATTTATTTTGTGTTACTTATCTTTCTTTATTATTTCGCATATTTGTCTTTTTGATTATTTATTGTTATTTTACCACATGCATTATTATATCTCACGTCTATTTCTATTTACATTGCGTCAATAATGGAGTGTTTTCTCTTGTGGTAAATCGGATGGAAACCCAGACGTAAATTCCGTAGCCGAATCTGAATAGATGATAGTGCGGTCTGTACTTAGGATACAACTACATGTACCACTCGGGAAATACTCGCATAAGTCTAATTAACCTCCCTTTAATTTCTATATATTCATTGACGTTTTTCCGCATTTGATTAATTATTATTGTCATTGCCGCACTTCTCAGATTAACATGTTTTTAGAATTATGCATTTGCTTTCACTTACATTTATGTTTATGGGTGTGCAAACTTGTATTTCATTTGAATTATCTTGCATGTGTGACCGACATAAACACACACGTATAACGCAAGCGTACGTATCGTTCAAGTAGTATAAAAAGTATCGATCCCACGAGGACTTAATACCAAATCTATTAATTTTATGAGGTCAAATGATTAATAGTATCTAACAGGTTGATTGATTGATTTGAAATGGTGATGATTCTAAATTTAAAAACAAGTAAATAAAATTGCACAAAAGTAGGCTTAAGAAAATTCAATATTAAAAACTATCTAGGGTTGTGAATCTTTCTAATATCTTTTAAAAGATGAAGTGGTTATTCATGTTTGTGTAATAAATCGGTTTACTAACCTGGAACACTAAATTATGCGAAAGCCTCTGTCGATGGTCAGACGTAAATACCCAGTATAACCCAATTGAACCATTTGTCTATGTAAACCAAATTATCTGGATTCATTAAGTTTAAGTTCCAATTATGGCTACCCCCGTCCGACAGGTATATGTCTATCCTGTAAGGAAATCTATTAAAGGGTTATATATCCTCAAAGAAGATCGTGGGCTATTAAGTCTAAGGCTTAAATCTAAAATTCCTTTGTCAAGTTTATTTTAGATTTACCACATTAATCTTATTGGTGATCAAACAACAAGAAGAATTAAGCTTAAGATTTAATAAGTAAGCCTTTAAATTACCCAAACTATAAAATAACCCCTTATAAACCAGTGATATTAGAATTCATCACAACCCCAGATAACTAACTTAGTTACGACACATAACTAGGGCTAGTAAGAACTTAAATAAAATAAAAGACATAAAGTAAAATGATGAAAAGTAAATGCTGAAAGTAAATTACTCAAAAGTAAATGCTGAAAGTAAATTGCTGAAATTAAATTACTGAAAAGTAAATGCTGAAAGTAAATTGCTGAAAAGTAAATAAAGTAAAAGTACAATAAAAGAAAATGCTGAGGTAAAAGGATCCAGTTTTATTACTTTTATTTTAGATATCTCCCTTAATATAATATATTAACTTTGCATGATAATTACCAACCAGCCATATAGGCGGTATCCAGATTAAGTCTAATTAATAATTAATTACCAACCGACCAATCAGACGGTATCCAGTTTAGTCAGGTTAAACCAATTTAAATAATTACCAACCGACCAATATGGCGGTATCCTCATTAAGTCAGGTTTTAACTAGTTTATATATTATAATTAAGGGAGATTAATCTAAAAATTAGTAATAAAAGTTTTACCTTTTACCCCAGCAAAGGGGAGTTACCTCCTCATTACTGAAAAGTAAAAATTGAAAATTAAAGAAAGAAAAGTACTGTGCGTAAAAGTAAATTGCGGAAAATAAAAACTGAAAAGTAAAGAAAAGAAAGTGCGAAAGCGGAAATTAATTACTGAAAGCCATAACTAAACAAACAAGATACAATCTTCTTAGTATTCTTAAGGAATTCCTTAGAAGAAAGTATGAATTTACAAATGAAATGGCTTGGTATTTATAGGTAAAATTTTGCCTCCATCAAATCATCCACCAAATCCATTATTAATTGCTCCACTAATTGCTCCACCAAATCCATTATTAATTGCTCCACTAATTGCTTATCATGTTTGGTGGTGATTTGATAATTTTTATTATTTTTTTATTAATTTATTTTTTGCTTTGAAAATGATTGGAGGTGACTTTAATAATTACACACAACACACTACTGGATGGTTCATCAATTTCGGGCATAAAATCTTCAGAATTAGAAATTATTTTGTCTTTCAAAGTTGTAGATCTTTGCGTCTTCTTTAATCTGGAACTTGAATCCTCTCAATCCGATATGGAAGCAAAAGGTTATGCCCAAAATACGACAGATGCGTAAAATTGGAATTTCCAAAACTGCACTTCGTTAAAACGCCCTTTCAAGTTTCCAATCTCCAAAATTAATATGTCAAGTCCAATTTTTGCCCTTATTTGACCTACATTTTGTCCTCAATGATTTCATTGTGTCCCAATATTATTTTATCTGGAAAATAAACTAAAACACATCAAAACGTTCATCAAACCCGAGAAACTAAACAAAATATTAAGTAAAATGGGCTGTAAATATTGATATATTTTCCGCTCATCACACCCATAAACCTAACATTTTGCTAGTCCTCGAGCAAAACAACAAAATAAAATACAAGAAACAATTAAAATTAAACTAAGCCACTTTCGTAGGGATCACGATTGCATTTAGCATATACAACAAGCCTTTAAACCCCTAGGTGTCCGTAGTGGACGAGTTATAATCTCGTGAGGGCTTACAGCAACGATACCCACAAACTTTTTACAAAAGTAAAAATATAATAAAACTAATACACACAAAAGCAAAAAGACAAGAGAAAAGAGAATAAAGAAGTTAGTGACTAATCAGATGAAACTTCTACTCCAAGTTACTAGTTGTTTTATTTCTTTCTAAATTACTGAATAAGTAAATTCTCCGATTATATCTATCATTCTCCATATGCACAGCCGAAAAAATATTAACCAACTCATTTTTTCCCACAACAGTCACAAGTGCAGTTGATAAGAGAGTAATATTTTTGTCCTAAAGTTTTATCAGAATTCACACCTTTTTACAGCAATGGAATAATTTTTCTGATTTTTCTGATTTTTTCTTTGATTTTGATTTTTTTATTTATATATACAATATCTTCCGCCTATGTAGCGAGCTTTGGGTCGGTGGCTCCCAAACCAGTTGGCTTTAGGGCACCAGGTGTTAAGACACCCCTACGGACTTAATTACTCAGACTTCAGATATATATATTTTTTGCAGCATCTTTGATCCATGTAGCGAGCTTTGGGCCAGTGACTCCCAAACCAGTTGGCTTTAGGGCACTAGGTGTTAAAACACCATTACAGACTTAATAACTCGGATCTCAGACGTTTTTTTTTACTCCATTGCTTTTTGAGATGTTTCCTCCAATTAAAGTAGAGCACTGAATATTACAAACTTTTCAATTTTAGCTCATGTCTGTATGTTACAATGCATGTTGATAATATCTGCTAACTGAGCATATGAAGATACATTTTAGTCAGTATTATGGAGAATTCACAAATTAAATAATTTAAAATGAAATAAACAAAAATTAACTTGTTTCAAAAATGGTTTGAGATACGTCTCAGGAGTGGAAATTCCTTACACAGCTATCTCTTACCCATTTCACCTTTTAGTCAAAATAAAAACACAAAAACGCAAAATATTTTTGTAATTTTTGAAAAAATTTCAATTTTTTTGTATTTTTCGAAAAAATTTGGACTAAAAATAAAAACAACATACAAACTAAAAACAAGGTACGGATCAACTAATTCCCTCCCCCAAACCTAAATGAGACTTTGTCCCCAATGTCTTAAACAATAGAAGAAGAGTTTAGAAGATAATACCTGGTTAGCTGAAATTCTAGGAAATTAAAGATTAAGATCCAGATTAATCCGACGCCTCTTACCACGATCGTCCTCGGACCAATTTATCTTTGAAAGGATAGGGTCAATTTGTGGTTCATATGCTAAGAGTTGGTCTATTAGATCTGGAGCAGTTCTGGCAGTGAAGAGGAGTTCTTTTAAAGGTTTTGACACGAACCCATTTCTCCGGGCATCATCAAGAAACACACAAAGAAAATCATAAAATCCATCAACGTTAAACAGCCCAATTGGTTTCTGGTGTATGTTCAGGTTCGCCCAAGATAGCACTATAAGAATTTCCTCTAATGTGTCTAAGCTACCTGTCAAAGCAATAAAAGCATCATCACAGTTAATCATTTCTACCAATCGTTCAGACATACCTGGCACGACCAGTTCCTCTCTGTTTGATGGTCCAATAAGATTTGCCTCCGCCAAGGGTTTTGCGATGATTCCAAAACGTGACTGCCTCCTTCTGTACAGCCTTTGAAACGATTCCCATAAGTCCAAGATTGCATCCGCCATATACTAAGTGCATATTCCTTGCAGCTAAGACTCGACCCAATTCATGTGCTGCTTCTACGTATTGTGGCTTAGTACCAACACTAGTACCACAAAACACATAGATGTTTTCAGCTCGTTTTCTTGAAGTGGCTTCCATGTTTTACTCTGGATGTCTTCAAAAGTGCAATGATGAGTTGAATTTATAACACCTGAAAAGGGTGAGTAATAATAGCACTAGTATCTTCCATAGGACGTTTGTTAGCTAAACACAAAAGAAATAATGATGAAAGGTCAAAAAAGTCTGGATCATGTCTATGAAAAAAAGAAAACAACAAAACAAATCACAATTATCATGAAAAGACAAAGAGATATAATATGTACAAGAAAAGTAGCGGCTTGATTGACGCCTATGCGTCAGGGACAAGCTTCCCATCCAATTTTCTTATAAATTGGCAAACAGTGTCTTTTAGTCAGATTTCCTAGACTTAACTGTTGTCTTCTTTTTGAAATTGTGTATGTAATTTGCGAATGGCTATATGAACATATCCACTGGGATGCGTCTCAAGAGTCGAAGATATATTATCTACAGACTCCTTACTCAAGCCATCCCTAATGAATTTAATTTTATCTTCGCAATTATCAGACACCATTCCTAAAGAAAGACAACGAGCCAGCGTGCACATTTGTAACAAACACCTATTTGCTTAGCTCTACGTTTCTTTGCATAGGTGCTTCTTCCAAAACCAGGCAGATGTGAAATAAAAGATTCAGAAGACTCACTTGTCAATCGGACTCGTGCTTCAATTACCCAATGAATATCTTTAGGAACACCATAGATCGTTAGTAATCTCATCTGTTATAACCGAGCTTTGTAGACTTTCATCAGAGTTTTGAGGGAGAGAAGGAAATTGCTTGTGAAGTTTTGCGAGAACTTCTTCCATCGAGAAATGGCTTTACCTGAAAAAATTAAACACACAAAAATAAAACACACCAGATCAAAATATATACACAAATTACATGGGTTGCCTCCCTACGAGCGCTAAGTTTAAAGTCGTCAGCTAGACGTGACTTCTCGACATTAGGCTGGATCTAAAAGTGTGACACTTTCTTTTGTCGCTCAAACGATTTCCCCAGTAGTGCTTAACACGCTTGTTTTTAACCTTGAAAGTTTTGTTGGAGTCAGGATCATGTATCTCAATGGCTCTATCTTGGTAAAACTTGGTGATCACAAATGGACCTGACCACCGTGATTTTGGCTTCCATGGGAAGAATTTCACCCTGATTTGTTTAACAGTACCTTCTGCCATGGTTCCAATTGTATGCGCACTAACTCTCATCATGTCTCTTCTTGCCCTTTTCTTTGTACAATTTGGCATCCTCAAAAGGCTGATTGTGAAATTCCTCCAATTCGTTGATATGGTGGAACTTTTTCTCTTCTGTTGCTTGTAGTGCACGAATTGGCTTTTTTAGTGCAAAAGACATTTGATCTTTAGGCTCCACTGGCAATTGACATGTTTTAAGTTTGTCAGTAGAACTTTGCATTGCATTGGAGTTATGAATGGTACTGTGTATCACATCAAGTTTGAAACATTCCTCATTCTTTTCATCATCTGGGAAATTCATGGCCTTGAAAACATTGAATGTTACCTCTTGGTCATGTACCCTCATGGTTAATTCTCATTTTTATACATCAGTAATGGTTCGACCTGTAGCCAAGAATGGTCTCTCGAGGATGATTGGCATGTCTGTGTCTTCCTCCATATCAATGACAATAAAATCTGTTGGGAAAATGAATTTGTCAACCTTGACCAGCACATCCTCAACTACGCCTCTTGGAAATACGAGCGTTCTATCAGCAAGTTGTAGAGAGACTGAAGTTGGGATTGTTTCTCCAATCTGTAATTTCCTGAAAATAGAAAAAGGCATCAAGTTAATACTTGCACCTAAATCACATAAAGCCTTACCAAAGTTATGTTCTCATATGATGCAAGGAATGGTGAAACTGCCAGGATCTCTCAACTTTGGGGGAAGCTTCCTCTGAATGATGGCGTTGCATTCTTCTGTCAATGCTACTGTCTCGTAATCTCCCAATCTCCGTTTTCGTGAAAGAATGCTTTTCATGAATTTTACATAGCTGGGCATTTGTTCCAAGGCTTCTGCAAATGGAATGTTGATGTGCAGCTTTTTGAACACCTCCAGGAAACAAGGAAAACTGCTTTTGTCCCGTTTATTTTTCTGAAGACGTTGAGGAAAAAGGTGGAGGTGGAGTGATCTGAGTGATCTGTTCTTTTTCATTTGTTTCTTTTTCCTCCATCTGTTGCTTTATTTCTTTTGGAACTTCCTCAGCAGTTGTTTTGGCTCCAACATCTTTGTTGATTTCAGTACTGCTTTTTAACATAATGGCATGACACTGCTCATTCCTTATGTTCATTGGATTTGGTTCTGTGTTGCTGGGAAGATTACCTGACGGTCTGTAACTCTGAGCATTGGCCAGTTGTCCGATTTGATTCTTTAGTGCTTTGATGGAAGTAGATTGGCTCTGAAAGATAACATCAGATACTGCTTGTTGCTTTTTGAACATCTCTGCAATCCATTCTTTCATTTCTGGTTCTTTTTCATGTTTCTGGCCTTTGTTCTGTTGTTGAAATCCTGGTGGTGGATAGTTCTACTGTTGTCCTGAATTGTTGCTCCATGAAAAATTGGGATGATTCCTCCACCCTGGGTTGTAGGTGTTGGAATATGGATTGTTCCACTGTCTGTTGAAATTGTTGACATAATTCACCGTCTTTTTAAGTTGGTTTTGTTCTGGTGCTCCTCCATATGGTGAACTTGTGGATCCAGTGCTAAGAGTCTCCATGAATTTACATATCTGATCCAACTTGGCGTTGACTGATGTATTGGCTCCACTTTCATAAATTCCTGCAATTCTTTGGATCATGCTCCTTTCTGTTGGCCACAAGGAATTATTGTTGGCCATTTCTTTGATTAGGTCCCAGGCTTGATCTTCTCCTTTTGCCATCAAAGCTCCTCCAGCAGTAGCATCAATTGTGGTTCTCATTATTCCAGAAAGTCCATTGTAGAAGGTTTGGACTTGTAGCCACTTTGCGATCTCATGATGAGGATATTTCCGGAGTAAATCTTTGAATCTTTCCCAAGCTTCGCAAAGTGATTCTGAATCTTGTTGCACGAAGGATGTGATGTCATTCCTCAACTTGCAGTTCTGGCTGGTGGAAAGTACTTTGCAAGAAGGAGAATTTGGTGGCTAAAGTGTTCCAAGTTGTGATGGAACTGCTGGTAACGAATGTAGCCAAGCTTTAGCTTTGTCTTTCAGGGAATATGGAAAAAAACCGCAGTCTCATTGCTTCTTCAGCTGCTCGGTTGTAATTGAAAGTACCGCAAACTTCCAGGAAGTTGCTGATGTGGGCAATTAGGATCTTCAGTTGCATTTCCCCCAAACTGTACTGACTGCTGAATCATCTGGATGTATGTTTTGATGTCACCGCATTTGCTGGTAAGGGAAGAGAGGAAGACAATACAAGAAATGAGTCTGTCAACCACAAGAATGGTTCGGTCTCGAATGGGAATCGGTGGTGCAACGTTCAAAGGTTCAGGTTCCATGTTAATGATTACTTCTTGGCCTTCTCGCCTTTCCCTTCTCAAATATCTGATAAATCTTTCAATTTCTGGGTCAAGCGGTAGGAGTTCAAAGCTTCTGGTTCGTCTCATGAAGTTTTGTGAGAACCTGAAACACAAGAAAACAAAAACAATAAGTAAAAAGAAATTAGATACAAGTAACGTATCTAACCCTAACACTAATAGTGAAAGATAAATAAGTCCCCGACAACGGCGCCAAAAACTTTACCGGTGTAAACACCCACGTATAATGCAAACGTACGTATCGTTCAAGTAGTACGAAAAGTATCGATCCCACGAGGACTTAATACCAAATCTATTAATTTTATGAGGTCAAATGATTACTAGTATCTAACAGGTTGATTTATTGATTTGAAATGGTGATGATTCTAAATTTAAAAACAAGTAAATAAAATTGCACAAAAGTAGGTTTAAGAAAATTCAATATTAAAAACTATCTAGGGTTGTGAATCTCTTCTTAATATTTTTAAAATATGAAGTGGTTATTTCATGTTTGTGTAAAAATCGGTTTACTAACCTGGAACACTAAATATAAGAAAGCCTTGTCGATGGTCAGACGCAAATACCCAGTATAACCCAATGAACCATATGTCTATGTCAACCAAATTACCTGGATTCATTAAGTTTAAGTTCCAATTATGGCTACCCCGCCCGACAGGTATATGTCTATCCTATAAGAAAATCTATTAAAGGGTTATCTATCCTCAAGGAAGATCGTGGGCTATAAGTCTAAGGCTGAAACCTAAAATTCCTTTGTCAAGTTTATTTTAGATTTACCACATCAATCTTATTGGTGATCAGACAACAAGAAGCATTAAGCTTAAGACTTAATAAGTAAACCTTTAAATTACCCAAACTATAAAATAACCCCTTATAAACCAGTGATATTAGAATTCATCACAAACCAAGATAACTAACTTAGTTACGACACATAACTAGGGCTAGTAAGAACTTAAATAAAATAAAAGACATAAAGTAAAATGTTGAAAAGTAAATGCTGAAAGTAAATTACTGAAAAGTAAATGCTGATGAAAGTAAATGCTGAAATTAAATTGCTGAAAAGTAAATGCTGAAAGTAAATTCTGAAAAGTAAATGCTGAAAGTAATTGCTGAAAAGTAAATATAGTAAAAGTACAATAAAAGAAAATGCTGAGGTAAAAGGATCCACTTTTATTACTTTTATTTTAGATATCTCCCTTAATATAATATATTAACTTTGCATGATAATTACCAACCAGCCATATAGGCGGTATCCAGATTAAGTCTAATTAATAAATAATTACCAACCGACCAATCAGACAGTATCCAGTTAGTCAGGTTAAAACCAATTTAAATAATACCAACCGACCAATATGGCGGTATCCTCGTTAAGTCATGTTTTAACTAGTTTATATATTATAATTAAGGGAGATTAATATAAATATTAGTAATAAAAGTTTACCTTTTACCCCAGCAAAGGGGAGTTACCTCCTCATTATTGAAAAGTAAAAACTGAAAATTAAAGAAAGAAAAGTATATGTGCGTAAAAGTAAATTGCGGAAAGTAAAAACTGAAAAGTAAAGAAAAGAAAGTGTGAAAGCGGAAATAATTACTGAAAGCTGTAAATAAACAAACAAGATACAATCTTCTTAGTATTCTTAAGGAATTCCTTAGAAGAAAGTATGAATTCACAAATGAAATGGCTTGGTATTATAGGCAAAATTTTGCCTCCATCAAATCATCCCACCAAATCCATTATTAATTGCTCCACCAAATCCATTATTAATTGCTCCACTAATTTCTTATCATGTTTGGTGGTGATTTGATAATTTTTATTATTTATTTATTAATTATTTTTTGCTTTGAAAATGATTGAAAGTGACTTTAATAATTACACACAACACACTTCTGGATGGTTCATCAATTTCGGGCATGAAATCTTCAGAATTAGAAATTATTTTGAGTGTTCTTTAAACTGGAACTTGAATCAGCTCAATCCGATATCGGAGTAAAAAGTTATGCCCAAGATAAGGCAGTTGCGCAAAACTGGAATTTCCAAAACTGCACTTCGTTAAAACGCCCTTTCAAGTTTCCAATCTCCAAAATTAATATGTCAAGTCCAATTTTTTCCCTTATTTGACCCACATTTCGTCCTAAATGATTTCATTGTGTCCCGATATTATTTTATCTGCAAAATAAATTAAAACACATCAAAACGTTCATCAAACCCGAGAAACTAAACAAAATATTAAGTAAAATGGGCGGTAAATATTGATATATTTTCCGCTCATCAATGTGTTGCATAAGACTTGGTTATATCATTGCTTAAACTTGTTCATTACAATTGGTATAAGTAAGGTACCATTCCAAACCCAACGGTTTGAGGTCTTCCCTTGCGAGGGGTGATTGCGGCCTTAAATCATTTCCCAGTTCATAATGGGTGGCGACTCCATTTATTCTCCAGTTCGGTCCCCCGCGAGCTACTCCGTACTCCCGACCGAGCCGCGAGCTCGGGATGCATCGCTGTGTCTACAGTCTGGCGACTCCACTGGGGATAGAGAATCGGCCCCGAAATAATGTCTTGTAATGTTTGTGATTTTTGCTTTAGTTAACATTGTCTCATATATTTTGCATACCCTTTCTTACCTTGATGGCATCATGTATCATGAAGTCATTTTCGCTCGAAGCGGTGGATCGTTATGTGGTATCATCACTCGTTGGCACGTACCTTAGGGTATAAAAAAAGGGTGTGCTCACTTGGTCGCTTGAACCCTTGAGTGGGGAGACCTAGTTGTGGGCAACCTTTCGCGGAGGGAGCCTTTATCCATACCCTTGTAAGCCCACATTTGAACCATAGTTGTATGTCCTATAGAAGCCACCCCTTTATGTTTGTGTTTGGAACCATCATCATTTAGATCCATTTAGGCTTCTCAATCATAAGATACGAACTTGTTGGGCCATTTAAACTGGGACGAGTTTATGTCTTATGATGATTGGGCCGAAAGTTTTCAAAATGACGATGGGCCACTTTGTGTTTGGGCCCCCTATTATTTGAAGTTGTTTAGCCACTTTATTGCAAAAGTGTAAACTTGTTGGGCCTTTTTTCAACTGGGACAAGTTTTCACCTCACAATAATATGATTGAATGTTTTGAAATGATAATAGGCCAACTTGTATTAAAGCCTTGATGGACTTAGAAAATCAAATCATAATCCAAATATGCTAGAAGCATGAGTCCGATATCCACACTGGCTTTCATCCAAGAAGGATACGCCTTGTTACGGTATATTTGCATACTTTTGGATGCTTCCAAGTTCATTCCCATGACTGTGATTATCGAAAGCCCAATTCGTCATTTCTAGACAATGGCATGATCCCATAATAGGCTTAGACCATGTTGTAAATGGGCGGTCTTTGTCCTTTACCGATGGAAAGGGACAAAAGCAGCCAAGGTTCACCCCGTAGCATAGGAGAGAGCGATTTTGTGTGTCTTACATCGGCGCATAGAACAAGCCTTATCTAGAACCAAATATAGATTTACCACGAGTGTGCGAGAAATAAGGTCGAAAGGATATATTTTGTTTGATCACCTCATGCATCTTATATATCTCATGCATTGCACGCATACATGTACCATTCTAACTCGTAGTTTTAAAGCCGCCATAGATACCTGTTGGGTTCTCGCATGGATCAGCTGGAGACTAACCTCACTAAGATTGTCGAGCAGTTGCAAGCTTTGACCATCGTTGTGGCCAATATGGCAGTGCCCCGTGCAGGAGGGGTAGGAAACCCTGAGAATGTCAGGCATGAAGAGCCTCCGAACAGGATGAGTGATGAGATCCCTATTTTTGATGATGACATGGCTGAGTATGCCGCGGGAAGGGTAGCCGGGTCTAAAGCAGAATTGTAGAAACTCAGGGATCAGGTAGAATCAGTTACCCGCAAGATGAGGGGTAAGCATGAGGATTTACTAGACTATAAGGCGATGACTTTCGAGGAGCAGCTGCCTTCTCAGTTCAAGATGCCCGACATAGCCAAGTTCAACAGGAATGAGGATCCGAGGGTCCATCTTTGACAGTATGTTTCTGTGATGAGTTTGGTGGGTCTGTCGAAGCGTCAGGTTCAGAAGATGTTCGGGATGTCACTTGAGGGGGCACCCGTGGTGTGGTATCACGGCCTAGAGAGAAAGGTCAAGGTTGATTGGAGGGCATTGGCGGAGGCCTTTCTGAATCAGTATGTCACGGATTTGGAGATCGACTTGTCGCTTCGTGACTTGGAGAATACCAAACAAAACCGGAGGAGAGCTTCAAGGATTACGTAGATCGCTGGAGGAGCCAGTTCTTGAAAATGCAGACTCGGCCCTCGAAAAAGGACCAGATCAAGATGATCATTAAGGGCACCAAGCCCTCTATTTATAACAAGCTGAGAAGGATGACCTCCATGATTAGCGACTTTCGACAGCTTAGAGAAACTATCATGGATATTGAGGAGGAAGAAGCTGAGAATAGGAAGTATTATGGCCAGAGACCAAGCCCGCTACTACTGAGGTCGCTGCCATAAAAAATAGGTGATTCTCCGATCTTGGTAGACCATTGTCAAAGGTGTTTGAAAAGCTGAAGAGACAATGACTCATGAAACCTTTATAACCTAGACCAATTCCAAACCATGTGCCACATTACTTCGACTTAAACCTATAATGTTACTTCCATCAGCAAAAAGGCCACGAAACTGACAATTACCCTGCCTTAAGCATGAGATCCAAGACCTCATTGACTCCCACAAAATACCCGACCCAGAAAAATAACAACCCAATACACACAAAACCCTCTACCCAAATACCACTCTGTTCCACCACCCACCTACATGATCAACTTCGGCCTACCTGAAAGTCTTGTCCTCCGAACTCTCAACCACCAAGCTTCATGCATGGGGATAGGGGATGGCGGCAGTGAAGAACCATAGGCTGAGGAAGAAGACAATGCTGCAGACGATGAAGATGTTTTCCCTGGTTTGTTTGATTGCAATCCTGCATTTATTAATAATAAAGACATTGATTTTGCCTACTTGTTCGAGTCTTTTCCTCAATAGTTAAGCATGAGTCTGATGATGAAATTGTGTGCTTTATGGTGAAACCTTAGAAACGACAAGTCCTTGATACACTTTTATCTGATGATTTGAGTAATTGATCTAGGTTAGACTCGTGAGCACTTAATCATAGGTTTATAGCAGTGGAAACCTGAGTAGTCGGTATGGTTGAAAATAAAAGAAAAGTCTCAAAAGAAGAAAATTAAACCACCTATAACCGATAAGCGTGAAGCTACCCATGGGTGAGTATTAGGACCACCATGAGGAGAAATTCTACCTTAAAGGGTAGATGTGTTGAAAAAAAAATGGAATAATTGTAAGCACTGCATTTTTGCATGTAAGTCCCTATGATGAGTCTCATTTGGAGACACTACCTTTTAAAGTCGAGGAAGTCGCGGGAAACGGACGTCGGAAGGGAATCGGTATTTTTGTTAGATTTTATTCGCTTGTTTAGCTTCTGGCTCGCTTGTTGGACCTCCGTTTTAAAGCACCTTGGCCCAAAACCCTTGAAATATACACCAAGCCCACTTCTCCTAAGCTCAATCCAAAATAATTAAAACATTTAAAACACATGTCACAAATTAAATTAAAAACCAATTAAATTGAAATATAATTAAACTAAATCCAATTATTAAATCTAATTAAATTAAATTCCAAAATTAAAATAAATCTCTTCCTATTTAAATAAATCACCTACCAATTTAAAGAAATTCCAACCAAAAAATAAATATCCTTGCCTAAACTAATTAAATCAAATATACACATCCCTATTTAATTAATTTCTTTCCTTATTCAAAAAACCATGCACAGCCCTAACCCTAATACCCAACTATAAAAAGAGCCTTAAACCAACCCTAATGTTCTCTAGAGACACACGGCTAACACACAAACACAAAGAAAGAAACCCTAAAACTCATCCTTCTCTCCTCTCTCTCACAGCACAACATTCTCTCTCAAAAAACACTCACAGTAGTGGCCCCCAACGTGACCAGCTCCCCCATCTCTTCACAATAACAAGCAACAAAACCTCACGGCCTTCTCTCTATCCACTCTCACGGCCTCACCAAATAATGAAACCCTAACAGCCCTCTGATCTCTCTCTATCCCTTCATCTCTCGGCAGCTTACCTTCTCTCCATGACACAAACATAAACCCTAGACAAACACAGATCACACAACCCACTCACGGCTTCATCACATAACAAATATAGCCAACCGACTGCACCCCTTCACCAACTCCACTCTCAGTAAATAACCAAAGACTCATCAACATCAGCCACTGAATCCATCACAAGCAAACAAAAACAAACCTTCAACGGCAAAGAACAAAACAAACCCTAGCTCATCTCCTTCTTCTCTCTTCTACTCTGGCCATAAAACTTTCTGTTTTCAGCCTCCTCTTCCTCAATATCCATGACAGTTTCCCTCAACTGCCGAAAATCGGAAATCATCGAAGCCATCCTCCTCAGCTTACCATAAATCGAGGGTTTGGTGCCCTTGATGATCATTTTAATCTGGTCTTTCTCAGAGGGCCGAGTCTGCATTTTCAGAAGCTGGCTTCTCCAGCGGTCTACATACTCCTTGAAGCTTTCTTCTAGCTTCTGCTTAGTGTTCTCCAAATCACGAAGTGACAAATCAATCTCTAAGTCTGTAACATACTGTTTCAGGAATGCATCTGCCAATTCCCTCCAATCCTCCTTAACCTTTCTTTCAAGGCTATGGTACCACACTACGGGTGCCCCCTCAAGTGACATCCCAAACATCTTCTGAGCTTGGCGTTGTGTTAGGCCCACTGAACTCATAACTGAGACATATTGTCGGAGTTGGACCCTCGGATCCCCATTCCCGTTGAACTTGGCCATATCCGGCATCTTGAACTGAGCAGGCAACTGTTCCTCAAAAGCCATCGCCTCATAGTCTAGTAATTCTTCGTCCTTACCCTTCATCTTACGGGTAACTGACTCAACCTGATCCCGAAGCTTCTGAAATTCTGCCTGAGACCCAATCACTCTGTCTGTTGCATACTCTGCCATGTCATCATCAAAAGTGGGGATATCATCCCCCAACCCATTCGGAGGCTCCTTACGTCTTACATTCTCAGAGTTTCCCCCAGCACGAGGCACAACGATATTTGTCATGGCAGTAGTTAAGGCTTGCAATTGTTCGGTTAATCTTGGCGAAACCATTTTCCAACTGATCTATCCGGGATACCTCATTATCGGATGTACTCATATCTGTTACCGGTCTTTAAGTGAGTCTTCCCTCTTCCCTAACCCAACGGGAATCTATGATGGCTTTCAGAACACTAGGGTTAGCATGATGTATGTATGCAAGGGGTGCATGAGATGCATGTAACATATATAACATACTAAATCAACTAAAATTTTCAAACAAATCGACCCGTTATCATTTTAGAAGCTTTTGGGCTAACTGTCATAGGAGTGAACTCGTCCCAGTTTAAATGGCCCAACGAGTTCACATCTCATGGCAAAGAGCCCAACTAAATCCAAATGGTAATGTTCCGAACGCAAGCACAAAGTGGCCCATCAACACTTAGAAGCCTTTGGCCCAATCGTCATAAAATACGTTCTTATCCCAATTTAAATGGCCCAACAATCCCATATCCCATGACAAATGGTCCAAATGGTCCAAATGGATCCAAACGGCGATGTTCCCAAACACAAGCATAAAAGAAAGATAATGCAAACATAAAACAATAATTTCTACATAATGGCCCATCAACATTTCAGAAGCTTTGGGCCCAATGGTCATAAGGTACGAACTCGCCCCAGTTTAAATGGCCCAGCAAGTCCGCATTTCTGACAATGGTCCAACTACATCCAAATGAGGATGGTCCACAAGCTCATACTCAAGGAAATAATTGTTACTTTAACCATACAATCCCGGTCTATGGGTGGATTCGCAGGAGTGTAGACAAAGGCTCTCATCGGCGAAGGATGGCCCACAACTAGGTCTCCCCAATCAAGGGTTCGAGCAACCAAGTGAGCGCACCCTTTTTTATACACTAAGGTACGTGCCAATGAGATATGGTGTGTGACTGACTGTCAAATGGATTTCCCATTGTAGATTCCCCAGAGGGAAGGTGGAGCGAGGCTCACTTAAATACCCAAGCCTCTTAGGCTCTTATCGCTTGGTGTCAGGAATAAACAACGAGTCCTCCAAATTAGTCCATCACAATAGGCTACGGGTAGATGGCTATATAGGTGCCTTCACAAATTTTCCTTCTAGAAAGGTAGTGAGTGAAGGAAGACACCAAACCATTACATAGCCTCAAAATGCATTTGGTTAAACCCCCATTTTATCCACTATAGACACTGTCAATTAAAACATAAATCCAAACATTACAAGACAATATTCGGGGCCGATTCTCTATCCCCAGTGGAGTCGCCAGACTGTGGGAACACAGAAACTGGGCGACGCATGCTGTCCCGGGCTCGCGGCCCGTTCGGGAGTACGGAGTAGCCACGAGGGACTAAACCGGAGAATAATGGAGTCGCCACCCGGTGTGAACCGGGAAAATGAGATTTAAGGCCGCACTCACCCCTCGCAAGGGAAGACCTCAGACCGTTGGGTTCAGAATGGTCCCTTACTTATGCCACTTGTAATGAAAGGATTTATGTAATAATTTAATCAGGCTTAAGTAGCACTTATTTCCAAGAGTATCATGCTTCTAAATTCATATGTACAAAATAAAACTTACACCTAAGTTTACATATATTTCACATCTAAGATTGCATACTTGAAAGTACATCAAAGGAGCGACAAACATACAACTTCACTGGCATATTATATTCAAGAAAACACAAGCACACATACTAACCACACAAGCACACATGTGAGCACCTTCTCAAGTGGTACGTGGAATTGTAAGTACAGACCGTACTACCGTCCATTCGGAATCGGCTACAGAATTTATGTCTGGGTTTCCATCCGATATACCACAAGAAATAATACTCAAATGTTATCATGACATAGGTATATGAATCGTAATACATTAAACACATTGTATTCATACATGTGGGGATAGCTACTAGGAAAACTATGTATGAAATCCGTAGCGTTTGAAAACGCGTTCTAACGGTAAACAGAATGTTCGCGTTCGTATAGCGTTCGAGAACGCGTTCGAACGGAACCAGACCCGATGCATGATAAGACTAAGAAAGTGCGTGTGCGTTCGCGTAGCATTTGAGAACGCGTTCGAACGGTAAACAGAGGCTTTATGTGATTTAGGTGCAAGTGTTAACTTGATGCCTTTTTCTATTTACAGGAAACTGCAGATTGGAGAAATAATGCCCACTTCAGTCTCTCTACAACTTGCTGATAGAACGCTCGTATTTCCAAGAGGCGTGGTTGAAGATGTGCTGGTCAAAGTTGACAAATTCATTTTCCTAACAGATTTTATTGTCCTTGATATGGAGGAAGATGCAGACGTGCCAATCATCCTTGGGAGACCGTTCTTGGCTACAGGTCGAACCATTATTGATGTACAAAAAGGAGAATTAACCATGAGGGTACAAGACCAAGAAGTAACATTCAATGTTTTCAAGGCCATGAATTTCCCAGATGATGAAAATAAGGAGGAATGTTTCAGACTTGACGTGATACACAGTACATTCATAACTCCAATACAATGCAAAGTTCTACTGACAAACTTATAACATGTCAATTACCTATGGAGCCTGAAGATAAAGCGTCTTTTGCACTGAAAAAGCCAATTCTTGCACTACAAGCAATAGAAGATAAAAAGTTCCACCAGCTCAATGAATTGGAGGAATTTCACAATCAGCCTTTTGAGAATGCCAAATTATAAAAAGAAAAAGCCAAGAAGAGACATGATGAGAAGTTAGTACGCATACAACTGGAACCAGGGCAGAAGGTACTGTTAAACAAATCAAGGGTGAAATTCTTCCCATGGAAGCTAAAATCACGGTGGTCAGGTCCATTTGTGATCACCAAGGTTTTACCAGACAGAGCCATTGAGATACATAATCCCGACTCCAACAAAACATTCAAGGTTAAAAACAAGCATGTTAAGCACTACTGAGGAGAATCATTTTAGCGACAAAAATAAAGTGTCACACTTTCAGATCCAGCCTAACATTCGAGAAGTCACGTCTAGCTGACGACATTAAACTTAGCGCTCGTAGGGAGGCAACCCATGCAATTTGTGTATATATTGTGATTTGGTGTGATTTAATTTTGTGTGTTTAGTTTTTGCAGATTAAGACATTCCAGGATGGAAGAAGTTCTCGCAAATCTTCGCAAGTAATTTCTTTATCTCCCTCAAAAATCTCTGATGAAAGTCTACAAAGCTCGCTTGGAACGGATGAGGTTACTGATGATTAAAGGTATTCCTACTGACATTCGTTGGATATTGAAGCACGGGTCCGATTGGCAGGTGAGTCTTCTGACTCTTTTATTTCACATCTGCCTAGTTTAGGAATGAGCACCTATGCTAAAAAGAGAAGAGCTAAAAGAATGTGTGTTTGTTATAAATATGCTCTTATGTTTTGCGATACTCGTTGTCATTCTTTAGGAATGGTGTCTGTTAACCGCGAAGATAAGATTAATTTCATTAGGGATGGCTTGAGTAAGGAGTCTTTGGATGATATATCTAAAACTCTTGAGACGCATCCCAGTGGATATGTGTATCACGAAATTCGTGTGTTATATGCACAATTTCAAAAAGAAAGACAACAGTTAAGTCTTGGGAATCTGACTAAAAAAGACCATGTTTGCCAATTTATAAGAAAATTAGAGGGGAAGCTTGTCTCTGACGCATAGAAGTCAATCAAGCTGCTACTTTTCTTGTAAATATTATATCTCTTTGTCTTTTCCTAATAATTGTGATTTGTTTTGTTGTTTTCTTTTATTTTCTCCGACAGGATCCAGACCTTTTTGACTATCACGATTTATTTTATTGTAACTAATAATTGTCATTTGGCAGGTACTAGTGCTATTATTTTACTCACCTTTTTTTCAGGTGTTATAAATTCAACTCATCATTGCACTTTTGAAGACATCCAGAGTAAAACATGGAAGCCACTTCAAGAAGACGAGTTGAAAACATCTGTGTGCTTTGCGGTACTAGTGTTGGTGTTAAGCCACAATAAGTAGAAGCAGCACAGGAATTGGGTCGAGTCTTAGTTGTAAGGAATATGCACTTAGTATATGGCGGAGGCAATCTTGGACTAATGAGGATCGTTTCAAAGGCTGTACAGGAAGGAGGCAGTCACGTTTTGGGAATCATCCCAAAACCTTTGGCAGAGGCAAATCTTATTGAACCAACAAACATAAAAGAGCTAATTGTGTCAAGTATGTCTGAACGACTGGTAGAAATGATTAAATGTGCTGATGCTTTTATTGTTTTGCCAAGTGGCTTTGGTACATTGGAGGAAATTTTTACAGTGTTATTTTGGCGAACCTGAACATACACCAGAAACCGCTTGGACTGTACAACGTTGAAGGATTTTATGATTTTCTTTGTGCGTTTCTTGATGATTCCCGGAGAAATGGGTTCGTGTCAAAACCTATGAAAGAACTCCTCTTCACTGCCTGAACTGCTCCGGATCTAATTGACCAAATCTTAGCCTATGAACCACAAGTTGACCCTATCATTTCAAAGATAAATTGGTCTGATGACGATCGTGGTAAGAGGGGTCAGATTAATCTGGATCTTAACCTGTAACTTTTCATGTAGAATGTCAGCTAACCAGGTATTATCCTCTAAACTCTTCTTCTACTGTTTAAGACATTGGGGACAATGTCTCATTTAGGTTTGGGGGAGGGAATTAGTTGATCAGTATCTTGTTTTTAGTTGTGTGTTGTTTCTATTTTTAGCCCAAAATTTTTTCGAAAAATATAAAAAAAATTGAAATTTTTTCAAAAATTACAAAAATATTTTGTGTTTTTGTGTTTTTATTTTGACTAAAAATGTGAAATTGGTAAGAGATAACTGATTAAGGAGTTTTCACTCCTGAGACGTATCTCAAACCTATTTCGAAACAAGTTAATTTTTGTTTATTTCCTTTTGAATTATTTAATTTGTGAATTCTCCATAATACTGACTAAAATGGATCTTCATATGCTCAGTTGGCAGGTATTATCAACATGCATGGTAACATACGGACATGATCTATAATTGAAAAGTTTATAATATTTAGTGCTCTAGTTTAATTGGAGGAAGCATCTCAAAAATCAATGGAGTAAAAAAAAAACGTCTGAGGTCCGAGTTATTAAGTCTGTGAGGGTGTTTTAACACCTAGTGCCCTAAAGCCAACTGGTTTGGGAGTCAGTGGCCCAAAGCTCGCTACATGGATCAAGGATGTTGCAAAACAATATATATATATATCTGAAGTCTGAGTAATTAAGTCTGTAGGGGTGTCTTAACATCTGGTGTCCTAAAGCCAACTAGTTTGGGAGCCACCGACCAAACACTTGCTACATGGATGGAAGATATTGTATATAAATAAAAAAAATCAAAAATGAAAGAAAATATCAGAAAAATTATTCCATTGCTACAAAAAGGTGTGAATTCTGATAAAACTTTAGGACAAAAATATTACTCTCTTATCAACTGCACTTGTGACTGTTGTGGGCAAAAATGAGTTTTTTAATATTTTGTTGGCTGTGTATATGGAGAATGATAAATATAATCGGAGAATTTACTTATTCAATAATTTAGAAAGAAAGAAAACAACTAGTAACTTGGAGTAGAAGTTTCACCTGATTAGTCACTAACTTCTTTATTCTCTTTTCTCTTGTCTTTTTGCTTTTGTGTGCATTAGTTTCATTAACTTTTTGCTTTTGTAAAATGTTTGTGGGTATCATTGCTGTAAACCCTCACGAGACTACAACTCGTCCACTAGGGACACCTAGGGGTTTAAAGGCTTGTTGCATATGCTAAATGCAACTGTGATCCCTACGAAAGTGGCTTAGTTAAATTTTATTTTAAAGATGTTATGTTATTTTACTCTATGTTTTGCTCGAGAACTAGCAAAATGTTAGGTTTGGGGGTGTGATGAGTGGTAATTATATCACTATTTCCCACTCATTTAACCTAATATTTTATATAGTTTCTTGAGCTTTGTGAATATTTTGATGTGTTTTGTGTTATTTTATAGATAAATAAAGTTTCAGGACATTCTGGAGGTGATTTGGGGCCAAAATAGTGAAAAACGGACAAAATGGCATTTTCGTCATTTCGCGCGTCGCGACGCGCAAAGCCTTGCACGTCACGACGCCTAACATGCACCAAGACTTGCTAACGTGCGCCGGGGGACACGTGTCAGAATCTGAAAAGTTTGACTTGCTAACGTGCGCCTGCCACATGTCAACATCACAACCATCCGCTAACGTGCACCATGCCACGTGTCATCATCATACGGTGTCGACAATCGCCATCACCACGTGTTGCCACGTGTCACTCCACGTGTCTGCCACGTCATCATCCACATCACCGGTTGACCGAGTCAAAGTGCCACGTCATCATCAACCAATCACAGCGTGCCACGTGTCACAATTATACGGTACCGACAATCCTTTTCGCCACGTGTCGCCACGACAGCGCCACGTCAGCACAATTATTGAATCAAATTATCCGCAATCGCCACGTCAGCAGATAAGAATCTGAACCGGCCAATCACGTGTTGACACGTCACAGAGTCGCGACGCAGGTTCAAACCTGGCATCGCGACGTTGGGAGCTTATTGGGGCCTATAAATAGAGCCCGAAATTTCAGTTTCAGATGCACCTTCCTCTCTGAATTCTCTTATGTAAATAGGGAGTTTTCTATCTAGTTTGTTTTAATTTCAATTTCGTAATTAATTTTAATTACGTTCTGTAATAATAATTTACTCTTTTTTACTTTTACAGTTTTTACTATTCAACCATGAGGAGGTAACTTCCCCCTGCTAGGGTGAAAGGTAATTCTTTTACTAACTTCCCCTTGTTATTTGAATTAATCTCCCTTAAATATAATATATTCACTATTTAAAATTTAAAATTTGACTTAAAAAGGATACCGCTATATTGGTCGGTTGGTAATTCATTTTAAATTGGTTTAAACCTGACTAAGTAAGGATACCGCCAGATTGGTTGGTTGGTAATTAAATTTTCTTATCGCCTATATGGCAGGTTTATTTTGGTTCCGCCTTTATGGCTGGTTGGACTTAATTTGACTTAATCAGGTTACCGCCTATATGGCCGGTTGGTAAAATAATCACAAGTTAATATATTATATTAAGGGAGATATCTAAATAGTAAATAGTAAAAGTTGATCCTTTTACCTTAGCAGTTTATTTTATTATAATTTACTTTTCAGCTTTTACTTTATCGCAATTAATTTTCATCATTTTTACTTTATGTCTTTTACTTTTAAGTTTTTACTAGCCCTAGTTATGTGTTGTAACTAAGTTAGTTATCTGGGGTTGTGATGAATTCTAATATCACCGGTTTATAAGGGGTTATTTTATAGTTTGGGTAATTTAATGGTTTACTTATTAAGTCTTAAGCTTAATGCGTCTTATTAATTGGCCACTAATAAGATAGATCTGGTAAATCTAAAATAAACTTGACAAATGAATTTTAGGTTTCAGCCTTAGACTTAATAGCCTACGATCTTCCTTGAGGATAGATAACCCTTTAATAGATTTCCTTACAGGATAGACATATACATGTCGGGCGGGGGTAGCCATAATTGGAACTCAAACTTAATGAATCTAGATAATTTGGTTGACATATACAAATGGTTTAATTGGGTTAAACTGGGTATTTGCGTCTGACCATCGACAGAGGCTTTCGTATAATTTAGTGTTCCAGGTTAGTAAACCGATTTATTACACAAACATGAAATAATCACTTCATCTTTTAAAAGATATTAGAAAGATTCACAACCCTAGATAGTTTCCTAATATTGAATTTTCTTAAACCTACTTTCGTGCAAATTTTATTTACTTGTTTTTAAATTTAGAATCATCACCATTTCAAATCAATCAAACAACCTGTTAGATATTAGTAATCATTTGACCTCATAAAATTAATAGATTAGGTATTAAGTCATCGTGGGATCGATACTTTTTATACTACTTGAACGATACGTGCGCTTGCGTTATACGCGTGTGTGTGTAAGCACCGGTCAGCGACTAAAGACATTTGTAGGCAAAGGGCACCAAAGAGCACAAGGAAGGCCTAACCCATAGGAATAGGAAATATATCTATGCATACATGCATACACGTCACATGCACGCAATTTTAGTCTTGTTTTTGTTTGCTGGTTTTGAAGAAAAGGAAAAATCGGCAAAGACAAATAGTTTTGGGGAATGAATCCCAAGGTCGAGGCCCACATTACAAGAATCCCAGTGAATAAAGCCAACATTCAGAACAATTCGGGAACAAAGCCCACATTCAACACAAGTTCGGGAACAAAGCCCAGGGAATAAAGCCCACAATCAACACAGTTCGGGAATAAAGCCCACTCTCATCACAAGTTCGGGAACAAAACCCATGGAATAAAGCCCACAATCAACAGTTCAGGAACAAAGCCCACAATCAATTCAGTTCGGGAATAAAGCCCACAATCAACACAATTCGGGAACAAAGCCCAGGGAATAAAGCCTGTAATCAACACAGTTCGAGAATAAATCCCACAATCAACACCGTTTGGGAATAAAGCCCACTCTCAACACAAGTTCGGGAACAAAGCCCATATTCAGTACAGCTCGGGAACAAAGCCCACTCTCTACACAGTTCGGGAACAAAGCCCAGGGAATAAAGCCCACAATCAACAGATCGGGAACAAGACCCACGACTCAAATCGAGAACAAGACCCATAATTCAAATCGGGAACAAGACCCACAACTCAAATCGGGAACAAGACCCACAACTCAAATCGGGAACAAGACCCACAACTCAAATCGGGAACAAGATCCACAACTCAAATCGGGAACAAGACCCACAACTCAAATCGGGAACAATACCCATAACTCAATTCGGGAACAAGACCCACAACTCAAATCGGGAACAAGACCCACAACTCAAATCGGGAACAGGACCCACAACTCAAATCGGGAATAAGACCCTCAACTCAATTCGGGAACAAGACTCTCAACACAATTCGGGAACAAGACCCTCATATCAATTCGGGAACAAGACCCTCATCTCAATTCGGGAACAAGACCATCAACTCAATTCGGGAACAAGACCCTCAACTCAATTCGGGAACAAGACCCTCAACTCAATTCGGGAACAAGACCCTTATCTCAATTCGCGAACAAGTCCCTCATCTCAATTCGGGAATAAGCCCTCAACTATATTCGGGAACAAGACCCTCAACTCAATTCGGGAATAAGACCCTCATCTCAATTCGGGAACAAGACCCTCATCTCAATTCGGGAACAAGACCCTCAACTCAATTCGGGAACAAGACCCTCATCTCAAGTCGGGAACAAGACCCTCATCTCAAGTCGGGAACAAGACCCTCATCTCAAGTTGGGAACAAGACCCTCATCTCAATTTGGGAACAAAACCCTCAACTCAATTCGGGAACAAAACCCACTCGGTGGTTCGGGAACAAGACCCAGAGGTCGCAGCGCCTCGCTATCAACTCAACTCAGTAACGGTTCGGGAATGAACCATCTCATCAGTAACGGTTTGGAAATGAACCATCTCTCATCAGTAACGATTCAGAAATAAACCGTCTCTCATCAGTAAAGGTTCGGAAATGAACCATCACCTCACATCAGTAACGGTTCGGGAATGAACCATCCACCTCTCAAGTAACGGTTCGGGAATGAACCACCTCACATCAGCTCAGTTCAGTAATGAATCCTAAAGATCGTAGCATCTTGCAGGGATGAACCTTAGGGGCAGCAGCATCTCACCACTAGATCAGCTCAGTTCACAGCATCTCGTAAAGCAGCAGGTAAGTGCGACAGTCGGCGAACCAGATAAGTAAAAAATGCATGCATAACTTTGATAGGGTTGTCACTGTCACACACTGTACAAGCCCCATCAAAGTGGGGGCGACTGTAGACACTGTATTTTTGCATAAAGCCCAATGATGAGCCTCGTATGAAGGCATTACCCGATAAGTCACGGAAGTCACGGGAAACGGACGTCGGAAGGGAAAACTAAAAAAAAATTAATTAATAGCTAGTCAAATTTAAACTCGCTAGTTAGACGTGAATTCGCTCAGTCGATTCCTGTTTTAAACATTAATCTTGGCCCAAAACCCCCGCACACATCCAAAGCCCATACGCACCCATCCGAAGCCCACATGCATAACCTTAACCCTAATGCACCACTATAAAACATAACTTAAACCAAACCTTAACCGTGGCTTCACATCCTCTCTCTCCCACGTCTCCTCTCTCTTCCAGCACCTCCAAGGCTCTCTCTCTCTCTCTCGCCCATATTTCCTCTCTCTACAAAAAAAACCTAAAATAAAAAACCTAAGCTCTGGTGTAGCTCCCTCTCTCTCGCCTCCATCATCTTCTCTCACTTACACAATCACCAAAACCATGGACACTCTCACGGCCCCTCTCACTCCTTCACGTCTCTCTCTCTCATTTTACACAAAAATGAAACCATAGTCCTCTGGCTTCTCCCATCATCTTCCTCTCAACCACTCGGAAAACAATGAATAAACCCTAGAGCAGCAGCTCTCCACTCTCTCTTCTCAAAAGCACTCTTCTCAGGAAACCCTCAACCTTAAGCCACACACATGCAGCCATTACCTCCACCAAGCGATCACAAAATGAACAAAGACATATAAAACACAGACCCTTAGACCACAAAACCCTAGCTAACTCACAGGCCACACGCAGCAACTAAACATACAAACCCTAGAAGACACTCAGCTTCAGACATAATTCACGTGAACGACAGCCTCCAAGCCTCGGCTTTCTTCTTCTGCTCCATCAACCGAATAAACAAAGCAACCCGAAGATTCCCAAGAGTCCGCCCGAAAACAACCCTAAAGCCACCATGAAAACCCTCCAACAAAGCATCCACACACGACACACACACAAAAACCTAGACACCATTCACTGACCGATACACAGACACACGACACACAAAAAACCTGAGACACACGGCAGCAGTCACAAGCAAAAAGCAGGAAAAGAGACACTCATCATCCAATTCACCTTCTCTCCACCCACAATCGACCAAGCCTGGCCCTCCACTAATCAAACGAACAAACAAGAAATAACCCTAAAGCCGTGACCAACCTGCAAACAAAAGTAAACCAAGAAATAAACAAAAAGCCAAAAGAGAAAGCAACAATTGGAAGACCAACAAAGTAACAGCAACGTGAAGAACAAGATCAAACCAGCCAGGTGAACAATATAAATTGTTCTCAATTGACAAGCAAAACAGGCCAAACCTACAAAAACAAAACCCCTTGACTGAAACAAAAAAAATATAATAACCCTTCAAGCAGCCCCCTGACCAAAACCAAGCCACAAAAAGCAGCCAAGCACCGAAACAGTGATCCCAAAATCAGCAGCCTTTACCACTCCGAAAATCAGCCCTGAAACCAGTCCAAAAATCTTCCAAAACAGTATAAAAAATACCCCAAAATAGTGAGTAAAACAACCCAAACAGTCACGAAAAACAATCTCCAAACCAGTCCAAAAAATGGTCCCAAACAGCGAAGAAAATGGAGAAAACAGCGAGTGGAAACCAAAAAAAACAGCGGAAATGTTAACCCTTCCGGTGACGTCCCAACGCGCTCCCAGTAAGCGAATTAAAAGGTAAGACCTGAGGGCACCCTATATTATATTTTATTTTGTCGTCCTGGAAACGGCATGCTTGGTTGGACGTGAAATACGTTCGAACGGGTATGCGAAGTCCTACATTAAAGGCGGCCAAACTTTTGGTCACATCTCTCTTTGACGTTCCGTTATTTATCTTTATTTTAATATTCTGTATTTATTTATTATTGGTCTTTTTATTTCGCATTTAATTTACTTTTATTGTTGTTTTATTATTCTGCATTTATTTTGTGTTACTTATCTTTCTTTGTTATTTCGTATATTTATCTTTTTGGTTATTTATTGTTATTTTACCACATGCATTATTATATCTCACGTCTATTTTATTTACATTGCGTCAATAATGGAGTGTTTTCTCTTGGAAATCCAGACATAAATTCTGTAGCTGAATCCGAATGGACGGTAGTACGATCTGTACTTGGGATACAACTCCACGTACCACTCGGGAAATACTCGCATAAGCCTAATTAACCTCCCTTTATTTGCTATTTATTCATTGACGCTTTTCCACATTTGATTATTTATTATTTTCATTGCCGCACTTCTCTGATTAACATGTTTTTAGAATTATGCATTTGCTTTCACTTACATTTATGTTTATGGGTGTGCAAACTTGTATGTCATTTGAATTTTCTTGCATGTGTTGCATAAGACTTGGTTATATCATTGCTTAAACCCGTTCATTACAATTGGCATAAGTAAGAGACCATTCTGAACCCAACGGTTTGAGGTCTTCCCTTGCGAGGGGTGAGTGCGGCCTTAAATCATTTCCCAGTTCACAATGGGTGGCGACTCCATTTATTCTCCGGTTTAGTCCCCTGCGGCTACTCCGTAATCCCTATCGGGCCGCGAGCCCGGGCTGCATCGCTGTGTCTACAGACACTACTAATCATATTAAAATATGTAACAACTGTTTATATAAAGAATAAGTAACTATCCAATAGTCATAAGTTCTGATATCAAATATCAAAACAATCATTAAACACTATTTTTAATAACTAGACTGGAGATCTGGTATCCAATACCTATAGTTGTCGTATTGTGAGAATCAATATTCTCTATACACAACTATACACATCTCATTTCTTTAGCTTTATAATTTTCCTTCAACTATTCACAACAATTGCAAATAATTGATTAGCAAATTGTGTCACACACACTTGAAGGGGGTTTTATGGCGGAAATCCGGTAACGTAGCGGAATAGTGGAAAATCAAAATTTTCCAATTAAATTTTTTTTTTCAATCAATTAAATAAACTTATTTATTTAATTATCCAATTATTAAATTCTGAAAAATTACACAAGAAATCATATTTCTTGGTAATTATCGAATTGCCCCATAACTTTGCAAATTGATCATTTTAGTACAAAAATTGTCAAATATAATTTTGGATGATTCTAAATCATTTCTAAAATATTTTTCAACATATCCAATACATCAAAATCAGATTTCACGCAAATCCCCAATTTTAAGCCTAATGTCGAGAGCACCCCAAGAGTTTGGATTATTTGCAATTTAGTTCTTTTATGTTCAAAACATGCCAAGATCAAATCCAGCAAACCAAAAATTTTACATGCATCATATTCACTCCATATTACATCACATATATGAAAAGCCTCATTTTGGAATGGGTTATGAACCCTAATTTATCAATTTCATCAAATTGACCAATTTTACCAAATCTTTAAAATCCAACACTTTAATCCATTCAATACTTCACCAAACAAGCCTCACCACTTTGAAATAACTCTAGAAAAATTCTAGGTCACCAAGGAGTGGCTCAACAACTCTAGAATGGCAACTTGATTTCCAAAGAATCAAAAGTAAGCCTTTAAAACCATTTTAAGCTTACTTACATGCATCAATCTTTCATTCAAGTTCACAACCAAATAAATAAAAACTATAAGAGATGAGAGAACATCAAAGCAACACAAAATGATGCCAAACATGTTAGAAACTATTTTCATGTTGAAGACTTTAAAGAAAAACTTACAAAAATCAAAGTTTTTCAAGCCTTTTCCTTTATGTCTTCAAGCTTTTCTCTCAACTTTCTTTTATGTTTATTTTGTGTCTAATGAACTTATGAAACCCTAAAAATGAAACAAATAATATATACTTCACAAAAAATTACCCCTTGACCGAATTTGAAGTAATAGGAAATATCTAGATATTTATTTTTTGTTTCATTAAAGTAAGCTTTATCAACTTGCAAGTTTAATCATCAAACCATTTAATGAATTTCTTAAAGTCAAATAAAGCAACTAAAAGTATTTCCTTAATCATCACAACTTTAAGATATTTATATTTTAATTAATTTAATCATTAAATAATTATTTAAATACAAAAATATTAAATATATGTATTATATTTACATTAAATATCAAATACACATATATTTATGATATTAGTCAAATATCTCAATTTGACATTTAATTAATGTGTATTTGATAAAATCTATCATTAAATGCAAATACACAAAAATTAGGAAATGACTATTAGGTCCCTTCACATGTAATTTTCATTTAACCTTTAAACGACTTATAAATAATCAGTATTATTTGTAAATGTTGCCCTAGTGCTCTACGAGTATATTTCATTAGTGAGACTCTCTAGATTCAGGCATATCCGTCACGAAATCCAATTTCGTGTCCATAATTTACCCACCCGTAAATTATGACGACCACGTATAATCTCGCTAAATCATACAGGTCGAGGTCATGGCAAATGTATAATTCCTCTGTCACATGTATCCGGATATATCCTAGAGATATAGATGTAAATGTCAAATATCTATAGAGACAATCTAGTCGACGTCTCTATTAGCAATCTCAAAATCTAAAGTGTACCACGGACCCATGGTTTTTATCTGATTGCTAATCATATAAGGACTACATATGCTCTGTACACAGAACTGATAGATCATATCTCGACACTCACAGGACACCCTGAGGATCTATCCACACCCAACAAACATGCGGAAGTCTGATCTAAATAGATCGGTGACGTGACTGCCATCTAAGTGTGGAAGATGTCTCATGTACCCACAGTGGCATTTCAAGTCTAAGAATCACAAATGCTACTAAACCCGAGAAGATTCTTATTGACGTTGGTGTACCATCCATTAAGAATATTTGGTGAGTCGTTCAGTGTTTATCCGCTATAAACACCTACACGTCTATACGAGTCTCCAAGACTCATGGTTCATTGAGAAACCATTGAAATCATATATTCCAGTATACGACATTTACCGGTCTCAACGGGTTTACTTTACTGACCAAGTAGTGTAAACCTTGACCAGGAACTGTCTAAGAATGACAAAGTCATAATACAACTCAATGTCAGTTGCGACGCTTTTGTAACAGTATCATGACTAATCAACCAAAGGTCAATTACGTCTTTACCATATAAGAAGATACATTATATTATAGAAACTGCTCATTTTATTCATAATAAAATATTTTACATAAGTATTTTCAAAGAAATGTAAACGGGAATTGGCGCTCTGAGCACCAACCCCAACAACACTACCTCTAAAGGTCACTAAAGCCAAGAAACGTCATTATCAGATAAACAAATACCTAATGGGGTTTTCTTAATGCCAGTCAAGAATCTCGAGACATGAACAAATTCATGTCAATTCTTACCGCACAAGAAACTATTCTATTTAGAATATTATATCCTAAAATGGATATTTATTTAGATTACCTAATGTGACTTAGTAAATAAGTCACTAACCATCTTGATTTTTCAAGAAAATTGGAACAACAATTCCCGATGATTTTGTCTAATTTAACAATATCCAAGCCTACTCATAATCTAGAACCTATTCTAGAAATCTACAACCATAATTGAAGTCAGAAAACATATAGATAAATATACATGCAGTGGATTAAAAGTTTAATTCTATATACATAATAGAATAAATGAAACATAAGCGCCAATTTCAATAATATTACACACTGCCTTAGTTATGGATTTTTAACCCAGTAGTGCCTCCCACCACTTTACATAATACTGTAATCCCCAATGGAAAACGAGAATTCAATAATTAAATTGAATTACATAGTGAGAAGTGGACCCCATGAATATAATTCGTCTCACAACTTTGGCAAGTTCTCACCTACGTATATTCACAGGTAGACAACTCATTGTCAATCACACTCACTATGATTCATGATTTTGGTCCTGACCGTTTCTCGTTGTGACAGCTTTGGCACGTTCACAGGAGGCGCATCAAGGCTTCACTTGTCAGTGACAAACTCAAGCTACCGCCATAACTGTACAGCTTTGTCACGATACAGCTACATCATCAGGAAATCATTTGCATCTGTACTGACAAGGCGGACCACGAAATAAGTATTCCTAATACTAGTTAATTTAATGCCTAATTTAAAAGGGGATATTCCTAAATAGGGTTTTGCCCTACATCAAATGCAGAATATAATCTAGATCAATTTCTCAACAGTTTAATTCTACCTGGGAAAACATAACTTAACTTAACAATTAAATCTCCGTTATATTTTCTGTTAGCGTAGAACCAAAAATTAAGAAACATCTAAATTACATGCATGTGCAAATATCAAAATTTGATTGTATATGATATATCAGCCATGAAAAATGTAATGGATGAAGGATCAGATCTGCTCTGATACCATTTTGGTTGGGATTTTAGTGCGGGCACAGCGGAAGCTCGCGGTTCGGGCGAAATCGTAACTTTAAAAACTTTTAAAATTACCAAATAAATGATTCAATATCCAATATGAATAATTCATTCATATTTCAGCTAAACATATTTATTCGATATCATATAACGACATAAATATGTTAGAAAATCGCGAAAATCTTACGAAAATATTTTTCCGCAAAATGACATTAAACGTGTTTTTGTCCGAACCGACCAACCAACACAAATGGGGGCTACCCAAGTCAGCTCCAATAGTGCTTGGCAGTTCATGGACTGCCCAAACAGTGTCTAATTCACTGTTTGGATAGCGGACACCCGGTAATGCCGTTTTTCACCGTTTTCGCATATTTCAACTCCGAAATAATTTCTGGCAATTGTTCCAATACCCAAAACAAATCCAATACATTTATACAACATACTTTTCATTACTAAAAATACTGAATTTCCATATCTGATTTGGTAACTAAAAATATCATTTTTCATGCTTTAAATCCAATTTTCTCAACATTAATCATATTAATAATCACACCAACCAAAGTCACCATAAATGAAGAACCCAAGAATAATTCTAGGAGTTACAAGAGTGGTCATAACACTCTAGAATGATAACAAGTCATCACATGATAAAATTGAACTAATATTATAATAATATTATCCAATCTAACTTCACACATACATCTAACCTCTAAATCCATCCTCCAAATCAAAAAGCCCCAAAATCTAAGAAAGGAAGAAACACTAGAAATATTCTAGATATTCAAGAACAAGAAACAAGCTTTCTAAGTTTAAGTTATTGAATATTACCTCCAAATCTTGTAATTTCATTCAACTTTTTCTTGAATTTCTTCACTTTCTTCCTTGACTCTTCAATAACATTTTGGGAACTTTTTTTTATAGAGATAGGTTCGTCCATGGCTTCTTATGAAATGAGAAAACAAAATTTTCATAATTAAATATCAAGGCCAAACCGACTTAGGGAGAGAAAGAAGGGTATTTTGGTCATTTAGTTAATTAATCTAATTAATTAATAATAATAACCTTTAAGTTAACAAATCTAATTTGTAAACTTTAAGCTTAATAAAATCATACCACTTGTAACCAATAATCAAACATATTGCATAAGAAATATGTAATATTGAAATAATTTAATTATCTAGATATTTAACATTTAAACATCTAAATAATTAACTAATGCGACTATTGTTATATATGTATTTTTATTTACAATAAATAACAAATACATATATTAATGGCATGTGTCAAAATCTCATTTGACAATTAATTAATATACATCAAATCAAATTTTGTATCAAATACAAATACACATTAATTATTAATTATACTTCACCGGATTAACTCATTTAATCCGGTGAAGTATTATGAATAATCTATATTATTCATAACGCGTTGTCCAAGTGCTCAACGAGTACACTTCATATTGTAGGACTCTATAAGCTTAGGTTTATCCGTCACAGAATCTAATTTCGTGTTCATAATTCACCCACTTATGAATTATGACGACTACGGATAATCTCGCTAAACTATGAAAGTCGAGGTCATTGCATATGTATAATCCCTCTGTCACAGGCTATCAATATTTTACCAGGGATATAGATAATAACGTCAAATCCCTAAGGTATAATAGAGTCGACTTTTAAATTTATGATCTCTAAATAACACTTGGAACTTGTGTAGGACACAGAAATGGACGACGCTGTTCCGGGCTCGCGGCCCGGTCGGGAGTACGGAGTAGCCCGCGGGGGACTAAACCGGAGAACAAAATGGAGTCGCCATCCGGTGTGAACCGGGAAAATGATTTAAGGCCGCACTCACCCCTCGCAAGGGAAGACCTCAAACCGTTGGGTTCGGAATGGTCCCTTACTTATGCCACTTGTAATGAACGGATTTGTGCAATAATTTAACTTTGTCTACGCAACATATATGCTCAAGAGTAACTTAGATCTAGTTCGCATTCATAAAAATAAATCATATGTCTAAGTCATCATGCTTTAAAAGTAAGTCATCATAATGGAAAGCATACGATAACACACAATAATCTCATAAGCATGTTGAATTATCAAACACGAAAAATAAATAACAACCTAAACGTAAACATAAATTAAATTCCTAATGCGAAAGAAAGTAACTAAATCATGCATAAAGAAACAATATACTAATTAATCGATTAATTCCAAATTAATCGTTCTCTCTCTTTAATTGATATTTTATCCCATATAAAATATCTCTGCAATTAATCCCAGATTAATTTTCCCTCTCATCTTATTATTCCCAGATTAATTAAAGTGCAAGTCATACGTCATCGGTGAATCTTTGGGAAGCGACCCATGAGATCCCCGGATATGTTGGCAGTAAATTCGGTCGTCGGACTATCCGAACATGTAAGTCCTCGTACTACGTTTATACCGAATTACAAGACAAGGTTGGCTTCTAGCAAAGCGTCATGCCTCCCCAATTCTCCGTAAATATCCTTACAGTAATAAAGGATCTATTTCAGGCGTACTATACGTAGTATTGCGTATTTCTGTCCAGTATCATATGATCACATGCGAGGCCTGGGGCTGGTACAGTGTTTGCCCCGTACGAAGCATATTTTGGATAACGAGTAACTAGTCTCTTTAATATCGGATAATCATAACCAAGTCATATTATCCCGATGGTTGCAACCTTATATAGAGAACCAGTTCTATATCCCTGCGCGATCATCAACTCCATATGATTGGAGTGACACTTCCATCTCGACATCACACCCAACACACTACGATTCTCGATATACCCAGAATTGGCATACACAGAAACCGGTTAAAGCCCTGGACGACCTCAACCAAAGTATATTGATTGTTGTATGCATTAGCGGTGCAAGTCTCAGGTTAAGACCAAATACACCTACCCTGATTTTGGACTTCCATAGACACATATTCATACTACCAATGGAATTCTGAGGGGGTCTTATCCAGAGCGAAGCTGTTTCCCGTACCATCGGTGAAACACAACCTCCTATTACACTTGCATGAGTATCCTATACCCAAATATACGAGAATTATGCCGTTGTGCCCTCACAACGCGCACAAGTGTAATACTAGTCTTTTTCGCATTCATCGATGTCCAATCTCGATAATGCTCTGACTAGGGATATTTAATGATTTATCCTTCGTGGATTGATACTGTCTCATATCATTCTCAATCCAGGAACAAATCACAGGGACCTCCTATCATTTATATATCTAGGTGATCTAATCACAAATGATAAGAGTGCAATCTCCTTTGTCATATAGTTAATTTGTGCAACAACACCATGATCTGTACAAATAGTGACGCTATGGCTCATAATTGTCCAACATCGGAATGGTCCCTCACTTATGCCACTTGTAATGAACGGATTTGTGCAATAATTTAACTTTGTCTACGCAACATATATGCTCAAGAGTAACTTAGATCTAGTTCGCATTCATAAAATAAATCATATGTCTAAGTCATCATGCTTTAAAAGTAAGTCATCATAATGGCAAGCATACGATAACACACGATATTATCTCATAAGCATGTTGAATTATCAAACACGAAAAATAAATAACAACATAAACGTAAAATAAATAAATTCCTAATGCGAAAGAAAGTAACTAAATCATGCATAAAAAAACAATATACTACAACTAAATCATGCTTAGAAATAGATAACATACCAACGACTTAAATAAATAACATGCTAACGACTAATCATGCTCAAACACAATATTGGACGAAATGAAATAGGTGTGTCTCTCAAGTGGTACGTGGCATTGTATCCCGAGTGCATACCGCAATACCGTCCATTCGGATTCGCTACGGAATTTACGTCCTGGTTTCCATCCGATATACCACAAGAGAAAACATATTCCGTTCACCCGGAAATCACATCATACACCAATTCACAATAATCATGCGAAATAAAGTAATAAAATAACTAAAAATAAAGGATAATAAATAAAAGGGTGCCCTCAGGGCTAACCACTTTAGTCGTCTCTCGGGAGTGCGTTTCACGGTGCCGGAAGGGTTATCGTTTCCACTATTTTTACTGGTTCACTATTTCCGCTGTTTCCAGTTATTCACAATTTCTACTGTTTTGTCCGTTTTCACTCACGGTTTCCGCTCGTTGTTTTCTCTGTTTTCACTGCAGTTTTTTAGTCAATTTTTGGGCCGATTTTGGGACGATTTTTGGGGTAATTTGGGGGCAGTTTTCTGGACTATTTCTTTGTATTTCAGGGACTATTTTTGTGTTGTTTCTTTACTGGTCACGAGGGCAGTTTGTGGAGGCTGTTTTTTATGTGTGCATGGGCTGTATGGATGGGGCTATGTGGCGTGAAGGTCAGGCTGCTAGATGGGACTGTGCGGCGTGAATTTTACGTGTTCATGGGGGCTACATGGATGAACAGTTTATGTGCGTGTTGGTGAGGGAAGTTTGGTCGGCAGAGGAAAGATACGTGAGGTAAGGCAATGGTGTTACGTGAGAGGCAGTGGGCTGTTAAGGAATGTGAACTGCAGGTGTGTGAGAGGTGTTTGGTCGTGAGAAGGATTTTGCGTGCATGGATCTTTTTTACGTGTGCATGTGAGGGCTTCTTGGTTACATGAAGGGGTTATTTGTCGGTGATCAGGGCTGGTTGTTGGTCAGACTCTTGGAGCGTGAGTTTGGCTTGAGTGAGATGCTAAGGACAATATGTGAGTGAAGAGTAAGGTGTTGAGGGCAGTTTATGGAGACGTGAAGGGAGCTGTCCGTGGTTAGGGCTTTGCTCGTGTCTCAGGCAGAATGAAGGTTAATGACGTGAAGTTGAGTGATGGTAGTGGAGTATGTTTGTTTGGCCGGTGTTGTGATTTTATGGCTGCTTCGTGAGTATGTCTCGGCTAGTGGAGAGGGGCTGCTGAAGGGTAATGGCGTGTAGGTGGTGGGAAAGAAGGATGTCATCCAGGGTCATCTGTACGTGAAGTCTAGGGTTTATATGGTTGCTGTTTGAGAGAGTGATGGGATCAAGAGAGAGGTAAGGGTGAGAGGCATTGAGGGTGGTTAGCATGAATAGGGTATGGGTGGTTATGGGTTGTGTTTGATTGGAGATCACTCACGTGGGGATGGGTTCATTTGGGTTTGCATGGGTGCTTGTATGGATGGTGCATGGCTTTGTTAGTTTGTGTTTGTTTGCTAGTGTTTGGTCTTTATTTGGTGAGTGAATGGGTTGTTCACGTGGGGTGATGGGTAGTTGTTAGGGCTTTTGTGTTTTGTTGATTAGTTTGTTATTAATTTTGTTGGATTGTGTTTGGTTTGGGTCGGGGATAAATTTTAAAACTGAGACCGAACGAGTGAACCCGAAGCTTAGCGAGCGAACCAAATCCAACAAAATGTCAATTCTTGACCATTCCCTTCCGCCATCAGTTTCCCGCGACTTCCGTAACTTAAAAGGTAGTGCCTCCGTTCGAGGCTCATCATCGGGACTTACATGCAAAAATACAGTGCCTACAGTCGCCCCCACTTTGATGGGACTTGTGCAGTGTGTGATAATGACAATCATATCAAGTTATGCAATGCATTTTTACTTACCTGGCTCGCCAGCTACCACCTGACTTCTCTGCTGCCTTGAGCTGATTTGATGTCGCAGTGGACCTCGATCCTGGGACGCATCCCAATAACTGCAACTGACAATGGGGGCCTCGACCATTGGACGCATCCCAATACCGTTGACAAAATGTGGGCCTCGACCCTAGGACGCATCCCGAAAATGATGATGCAGTGGACCTCGATCCTATGACGCATCCCAATAGCTGCAACCGACAACGGAGGCCTCGACCCTAGGACGCATCCCAATACCGTTGACAAAATATGGGCCTCGACCCTGGGACGCATCCTGAAAATGATGATGCAGTGGACCTCGATCCTGGTACGCATCCCAATAGCTGCAACCGACAATGGGGGCCTCGACCCTAGGACGCATCCCAATACCGCTGACAAAATGTGGGCCTCGACCCGGGGACGCATCCCGAAAATGATGATACAGTGGACCTCGATCTTGGGACACATCCCAATTACTGCAACCGACAACGGGGGCCTCGACCCTAGGACGCATCCCAATACCGTGACAAAATGTGGGCCTCGACCCTGGGACGCATCCCGAAAATGATGATGCAGTGGACCTCGATCCTAGGACGCATTCTAATAGCTGCAACCGACCACGGGGGCCTCGACCCTGGGACGTATCCCAATACCCTTGACAAAATATAGGCCTCGACCCTGGGACGCATCCCGAAAGTGCTGATGATGTGGGTCACGACCCTGGGACGCATCCCCAAAACTGATACTGATGATGATGTAGGCCTCGGCCCTGAGACTAATCCCTGAAACTGATACTGATGTGGGCCTCAACCCTGGGACTCATCCCCGAAACTGATACTAATACTGATGTGGGCCTCGACCCTGTGACTCATCCCCGAAGCCGATACTACCGTGGGCTTCGACCCTGGGACTCATCCCCAAAAACTGATACTGATGTAGGCCTCAACCCTGGGACTCATCCCTAAAACTAATGATGATGCTAATGTAGGCCTCAACCCTGGTACTCATCCCCGAAAATGATATTGATGTGGGCCTTGACCCTGGGACTCATCCCCGAAACTGATATTGATGTTGTGGGCCTCACCCCCAAGCTGATACTGATTTGGGCCTCGACCCCAAACTGATACTGATAATGTGGGCCTCGCCCCAAGTTGATATTGATGTGGGCCTCGACCCTGGGACTCATATCCGTAACTGATGCTGATGTGATGTAGGCCTCGACCATGGGACTCATCCCCGCAACTGGTACTGATGTGATATAGGCCTCGGCCCTGGACTCATCCCTGACACTGACGCTGATGCGATGTGGGCCTCGACCCTGGGACTTATCCCCGCAACTGATACTGATGTGATGTAGACCTCGGCCCTGGGACTCATCCCTAACACTAATACTGATACTGATGTGATGTGGGCCTCAGCCCTGGGACTCACCCCTACAACTGATACTGATGTGATGTAGGCCTCGGCCTTGGGACTCATCTCTGATACTGACGCTGATGCGATATGGGCCTCGACCGTGGGACTCATCCCCGCAACTGATACTGATGATGATATGGGTCTCAGCCCTGAGACTCACCCCTGCAACTGATACTGATGTTGATGTAGGCCTCAGCCCTATGACTCACCCCTGCAACTGATACCGATGTGATGTAGGCCTAGGCCCTGGGACTCATCCCTGACACTGACGCTGATGCGATGTGGGCCTCGACCTTGGGACTCATCCCCGCAACTGATGCTGATGTGATGTAGGCCTCGGCCTTGTGACGCATCCTCAAACTGCTGATAATGATGTGGGCTTCAACCTTGGGAAGCATCCCCAAACTGCTGATAATGATGTGGGCCTCAACCCTGAGTGCCATACCCGGCAAAGCTGATACTGATGTGGATGTGTCTCCGTACCCAGAGTGTCATACCCGGAAAAGCTGATACTGATGCTAATGTGGGCCTCGCCCCCAGAGTGTTATACCCGGCAAAATAAATAATGATGCTAATGTGGGCCTCGCCCCCAGAGTGCCATACCCGACAAAGCTGATACTGATGTGGATGTGTCTCCGTATTCGGAGTGTCGCAGTAATATCTCCATACCCGAAGTGCCGTACCCGGCGCGCTAAACCTCATACCCAAGGCGTCGCAGTAATATCTCCTTACCCGGAGTGCCGTACCTGGCATGTTAAACCTCATACCCAATGTGTCGCAGTAATATCTCTGTGGGACACAGAAACTGGACGACGCATGCTGTCCCGGGCTCGCGGCCCGGTTGGGAGTACGGAGTAGCCACGGGGACTAAACCGGAGAGTAATGGAGTTGCCACCCGGTGTGAACCGGGAAAATGAGATTTAAGGCCGCACTCACCCCTCGCAAGTGAAGACCTCAAACCGTTGGGTTCGGAATGGTCCCTTACTTATGTCACTTGTAATGGAAGGATTTATGTAATAATTTAATCAAGCTTAAATAACACTTATTTCCAAGAGTATCATGCTTCTAAATTCACATGTATAAAATAAAACTTGCATCTAAATTTACATGTATTTCACATCTAAGATTGCATGCTTGAAAGTACATCAAAGGAGCGACAAACATACAACTTCACTGGTATATTATATTCAAGAAAACACAAGCACACATACTAACCACACAAGCACACGTGTGAGCACATTCTCAAGTGGTACGTGGAATTGTATCCCAAGTACAGACCGTACTACCGTCCATTCGGAATCAGCTACGGAATTTATGTCTGGGTTTCCATCCGATATATATACACAAGAAATAATACTCAAATGTTATCATGACATAGGTATATGAATCGTAATACATTAAACACATTGTATTCATACATGTGGGGATAGTTACTAGGAAAACTATGTATGAAATCTGAAGAAAAAGACTCAGTTCAGTGGGTGAGCATTCGCGTAGCGTTTGAAAACATGTTCGAACGGTAAACAGAAGGTTCGCGCTCGTATAGCATTCGAGAACGCGTTCGAATGGAACCAGACCTGATGCATGATAAGACTAAGAAAGTGCGTGTGCATTCGCGTAGCGTTCGAGAACGCGTTCGAACGGTAAACAGAAGGTTCGCGTTCGTATAGCGTTCGAGAACGCATTCGAACGGAACCAGACCTGATGCATTATGAGACTAAGAAAGTGTGTGTGCGTTCGCGTAGCGTTTGAAAATGCGTTCTTACGGTAAACAGAAGGTTCACGTTCGTGTAGCGTTCGAGAACGCGTTCGAACGGAACCAGACCTGATGCATGCAACACAAAGAATAAAGACAACAATGTCAAGCTCAGTATGTCCGATTAAACGTATCTTGCATTCAACCGAACACACATCAACCGGCACGGCAAAGCATCGTGGTAAAGGGCTTTGAGCCCTCCCCATAGGGGATCTTTCATTCCACTTACTAAGCCCATGCGCTCGATTGAATCATGCATACAAAGAATTAAAAGTAATAATATCAAACTCAGTATGTCCGATTGAACGTATCTTGCATTCAACCAAACACACATCAACCGGCGCGGCAAAGCATTGTGGTAAAGGGCTTTAACCCCTCCCCATAGGGGACCTTTCATTCCACTTACTAAGCCCATGCGCTCGATTGAATCATACATAAATAAGCAACATACAGAATTCAAGTGACGAAAATAAATAAACCAAAGCAACACAAAACAAAAGAGGGTGTCGTTTACTCAAGCGGTACGTGGAGTTGTATCCCGAGTACAGATCATACTACCGTCCATTCGGAATCGGCTATGAAATTTATGTTCGGGTTTCCATCCGATATACCGCGAGAGTTGACACATCTCTCATTTTATTCCAAAGCCACAACATACAACATCTCATAATTCATGCATATTTATCTACTCAAGGGCCACAACATACATTCCAACATGACTGTCATGCAAGCAATATTCAATACATAATAAAACCGAAAACGAGTGTGGAAAATACCCTCAGATCTAACCTTTTTGCCAACTTTCAAGCTTGCGTTTCACGGACGTCCGAAGGGTACAGCTCCTCAACTTCTCAGGTTCACTAGTTTAACGTCCTAGCCCACTGTTTTGCTGTTTTGCTTGCCATTCGGTCTCCGTTCTGCTGCTGTTCGGTCTCTACTTTGCTACTCACTGTTCAGGTCACCTGCTTTGGCGTCTCAACGAACTGTTTCGAGTGTTTTTTCGTGGTTTTTAGTGTAGTTTTGTGTTGTTATTTCAAGGATTATAAGTGCAGTTTATGTTACTGTTTTAAGGGATTTTAGGGACTGTTTTGGGAGTGGTTTGGGCTGCTGTTTGGAGGTATGTTTTCAGTGATGGAGGGCTGCTGTATTGGGAGATTTTCGATGATGGGTAGAGGTTTTAGGAGGGTGCTCTTTCCGGTTACGGAGTGGAGGATATGAGGGGAATGGTTTGTGTTCTTCCTGTTGCTATTGCCGTGAATGGCTAAGGCTCTTTGTGTTATGATTTTTCTGTGAGTTCTCTGTATATGCTAGGGGGTGCATGTCTTGATTAGGGGTTGTTTATATAGAGAAGGGCTAGGGTTTCACTTTGTCTCACAAGGAAGGGATTTGATTTTGTGTTGAGCAAGGAAAGTCAAAGATTGAGGGGGGACAAATTTGGCTTAGATTAGGAATACAATATCTTTAATTTGTTATGATTGATTTTAATTAGGCATGACATCTTTTTAATTTAGTATGTGATTTGTTTAGTTTGGTATATAATATATTTGATTTATCTTTATTAGGTATGCAATTTCTTTAATTTGTGTAAGTATTTTTATTATTTTGGTAGGTGATTATTTAGATTTTATTTGTTTTATTTAATTTGGTATATGACTTAATTAATTATTTTATTTAATTACATTATCTAATTAATATTTAATTTAATTTCCCATGTGTTTTAAATGTGTTTTATTAATTGGGATGTGTTTTATGGGCTTTGGGGGGCTAATTGGGCTGGGGTGCGAGGCTAGCAGCAAAACCAGAAATACCGACTTCGTTCGAACGCCCATTCGAACGCTACACGAACGTCCGCAATCTGCTTGACGTTCGAACGAAGTAACGAATGCAGCACTAACGAAGACAGTGAACTTGTGAAATGAACTTGATGACGTACTTATTCTGAATTTCCCCTTCCGACCTCCGTTTCCCGCAATATCTTTAGCTAAAAAGGTAGTGCCTCCAACTGAGACTCATCATCGGGTTTCACATGCGAAAATGCAATGCCTACAGTCGCCCCCACTTTGATGGGACTTGTGCAGTGTGTGGTTTTGAACAATCCTATCAAAGTTATGCAATGCATTTTCACTTACCTGGCTCGGCTGCTGCCTCGAGCTGAGTTGGTGCTGCAGTGGACCTCGATCCTTGGATGCATCCCAATAACTGCAACCGACAACGGGGGCACCTCGTCCCTGGGCACCTTGACCCAATACCGCTGACAATAGGGACCTCGCCCTCGAACTGATGATGTAGTGGGCACCTCGACCCTGGGCACCTCGACCCAACACCGCTGACCATAGGGACCTCACCCTCGAACTGATGATGTAGTGGGTACCTCGACCCTGGGCACCTCGACCCGGAACTACAACTGACAACGGGGGCACCTCGACCTAGGGCACCTCGACCCAACACCGCTGACTATATGGACCTCACCCTCGAACTGATGATGTAGTGGGTACCTCGACCCTGGGCACCTCGACCCGGAACTACAACTGACAACGGGGGCACCTCGACCCTGGGCACCTCGACCCAACACCGCTGACCATAGGGACCATAGGGACCTCGCCCTCGAACTGATGATGTAGTGGGTACCTCGACCCTGGGCACCTCGACCCGGAACTACAACTGACAACGGGGGCACCTCGACCTAGGGCACCTCGACCCAACACCGCTGACTATATGGACCTCACCCTCGAACTGATGATGTAGTGGGTACCTCGACCCTGGGCACCTCGACCCGGAACTACAACTGACAACGGGGGCACCTCGACCTAGGGCACCTCGACCCAACACCGCTGACTATATGGACCTCACCCTCGAACTGATGATGTAGTAGGTACCTCGACCCTGGGCACCTCGACCCGGAACTATAACTGACAGCGGGGGCACCTCGACCCTGGGCACCTCGACCCAACACCGCTGACCATAGGGACCTCGCCCTCGAACTGATGATGTAGTGGGTACCTCGACCCTGGCACCTCGACCCGGAACTACAACTGACAACGGGGGCACCTCGACCCAACACCACTGACTATAGAGACCTCGCCCTCGAACTGATGATGTAGTGGGTACCTCGACCCTGGCACCTCGACCCGGAACTACAACTGACAACGGGGGCACCTCGACCCGGAACTACAACTGACAACGGGGGCACCTCGACCCTGGGCACCTCGACCCAACACCACTGACTATAGAGACCTCGCCCTCGAACTGATGATGTAGTGGGTACCTCGACCCTGAGCACCTCGACCCGAAACTACAACTGACAACGGGGGCCTCGCCCTCAAGCTGATATGGGCCTCGCCCCTTGGGACTCATCCCAAAAACTTAAATTGCGCTGACGCTGCTTGGCTCATTTCTGCCGCTTTCTCCTTTCTTCGAACCTGCGAACACAAAATAAAAACAAACACGAAGAGAATGCAATGTTACGTGTATGCATGAATGATTTTCTTATTCCGTTGGGTTAGGTCTTCTGCTAATTCCCGTGGTGACTGCTCGGTCTTCTCTCCCTCAGGCAAAGTATTGTTTCAATCTGTCTACGTTGATCGGCTCGGTGAACTCGTTCCCCTCCAAGTCTGATAGCTTCACTGCTCCATTTCCCATTACCTTCTGCACTATGTAAGGTCCTTCCCAGTTTGGTCTGAATTTTCCTCTCGGATCTGTCGTCGAGGGCCTCGACTGCTTAAGTACCAAATCACTTTTTCTGATTTTGGTAGGACACACTTTCTTGTTGAATGCCCGAGCTAGTCTCTTCTGATACAACTGCATGTGATACAAAGACTTCGTTCTATTCTCATCCAATAGTGCTAACTGATCAAACCTCTGTGCGACCCACTCCTGTTCCGGTAATCCTGCCTCTGCTAATACCCTCATAGACTGTATTTCCACTTCTACTGGTAACACTGCTTCCATTCCATAGACCAAAGAGTAAGGTGTGGCCCATGTTGCTGTCTTTACTGATGTTCTGTACCCCCACAGAGCATATGGTAGTTTCTCGGACCAATCTCTGCAGTTCTCTGTCATCTTGGCTAAAATCGTCTTTATGGTCTTATTGGCTGCCTCAACTGCCCCATTTGCCTGCGGCCTGTACGGTGATGACTTGTGGTGGCCTATCCCGTACCTCTGTAACATCGCCTTCGTCTCTCCTTGGAACTGAACCCCGTTGTCTGTCACTATATGATGCGGCATACCATACCGACAAATGAGGTTTCGAGCTATAAACTTTGCCATTTGTTTTGCTGTAACACTGCGGAATGATTCAGCTTCCACCCACTTCGAGAAGTAATCTACTACCACTAATATAAAGCGATGCCCATTTGACGCATTCGGTCGAATTTCTCCAATCATATCGATTCCCCATGCTGAGAAAGGCCACGACTCCGACAACCCGTGCAACTCTGTGTGCGGTAAGTGATTCAAATTACCATGTGCTTGACAGTCATGATAGTGCTTCACCATCTTCGCGCAATCTGTTTCCATGGTTGACCAATAAAAACCTTGTCTCACTATCTTGCGGGACAGATTCAAACCATATATCCCGGCGTGTATTTCTTCCATTACATGCTGAGCTTCTTCTCTTCTCAAACACTTCAACTGAATACCGTTTGCTTGCTCTTGTACAGTTCCCCTTTCAAAGTCACATACTAGGAAGCTAACTTCTGGATGGCTATTCTGTCTTTTCTGCCTGCCCCTTCCGGGAGTTCATCATGTTCCAAATACCTCTGAATGTCATAATACCAAGGTTTACCGTCGTCGACCTCAACTTCCAGAATTCTTTCTATCTCATAAACGGGTTTGCTTGCCGTTGTCAGTATCAACGTTTCATCACTAACTTTCTGGATTTTCCCAAGTTGCTGCAAGTGTAGCCAATGCATCTGCCATCTGATTCTCTTCTCTCGGTAAGTGCTGAAACTTACATTCGGGGATAACCTGTGCCAACTTTCTGAGGTAAAAAAGGTAAGGTTTCAACCGTTCTTCTTTCAATTCCCATTCTCCTCGCATCTGCTGGACTACCAACATAGAATCTCCGTAGACTTCCACACTCCCGGCCTTCAAGGCTATTAATGCTGTCAAACCAAAAGCACATGCTTCATATTCAGCCATGTTATTAGTCACTCTGAATGTCAACCTCTTGGCTAAAGGCAATGTCTCTCCCTCGGGGGTCACTATCACGATCCTAATCCCGGCTCCCTTGTAATTCACCGCTCCGTCAAAATACATCTTCCATCTCTGAACTGTTATTGCTTGGATCTCTTCGTCTGGAAATTCAAACTTATACTGATCCCCCTCAACAGGTTGCAATGCCAGAAACTCTGCTATTGCTCGCCCTTTGATCACTTTGGAGGTGAGATACTCAATGTCAAACTCTGTCAGTAATACCAACCATCTGCCCAATTTTCCCACTAGTGAAGGCACCGAATGAAGATACTTCAGAGGATTCTCTTTTGCCACTACCTGGATCTTGTATGACTGGAAGTAATGTCGCAACTTTCTGGAAGCCCATACCACGGCAAGACAGATCTTCTCAACTTCTTGATACCGAGCATCATACGGGAGCATCTTCTTACTCAGATAATAGACTGCATGTTCTACCACTGTCTCATCAGCCTGTACCGTTATCAAACGCCATACGCATCTTCTTACGCGCATGCATTTTTGCCTTATCATGCATCAGGTCTCATTTCCGTTCGAACGCGTTCACGAACGCCAACGAACGTGAGCATTCTGTTTCATTTCCCGTTCGAACGCGTTATCAAACGCCATACGAACGCGAGCATTCTGTTTCATTTCCGTTCGAACGCGTTTACGAACACTACTCGAACGTGAGCATTCTGTCTCATTTCCGTTCGAACGCGTTTACGAACGCTACACGAACGTGAACACACTGAACTGAGTATGTCTTATCATTTCATGCATAATTGCCTCTTGGTTGATCTTCTTGTGTTATATAGCCAACCGTATTATTTGAATTCCTGCATTTATCCATTCTATGTGTTCTTGGGATTATATTCAAGCATGATTAGGCTGTTAGCATGTTATTTGGTTAATAGGTTCATGAGATAGTACTCAAGCATGATTAGGTTGTTCTTAGTTTTCCATATCATAGGATTGAAATATGTTCACGAGATTGCCATGTGATGTTACATGTTGTGAGGAACTTGTTGATGTATGCATATGAATTTAGAAGCATGATATTTTTGGGAATAAATGTTATTTAAGCCTGGTTAAATTATTACATAAATCCTTTTATTACAAGTGACATAAGTAAGGGACCATTCTGAACCCAACGGTTTGAGGTCTTCCCTTGCGAGGGGTGAGTGCGGCCTTAAATCTCATTTTCCCGGTTCACACCGGGTGGCGACTCCATGTTATTTCGTACTTCCCAACTAGGCCCCGAGCCTAGAACTGCGTCGTCAGGTCCTGTTGTCCTACACTAACCTAAACGGTATCTATGATGTCTTTTTGAGACATAGACGGTGTTAACATGATATATGTATGCATGGGGTGCACGAGATGCATGTAACATATATACCATATTAAATCAATTAAAATTTTCAAACAAATCGGCCCGTTACCATTTTAGAATCTTTCGGGCTAATTGTCACAGGAGTGAACCCATCCCAGTTTAAATGGCCCAACGAGTTCACATCTTATGACAAGGAGCCCAACTAAGTCTAAATGGTAATGTTCCGAACACAAGCACAAAGTGGCCCATCAACACTTAGACGCCTTTAGCCCAATAGTCATGAAATACGTTATTGTCCCAGTTTAAATGGCCCAACAAGCCCATATCCCATGACAAATGGTCCAAATGGATCCAAACGACGATGTTCCCAAACACAAGCATAGAAGAAATATGATGCAAACATAACGTAATAATTTCTACATAATGGCCCATCAACATTTCAGAAGCTTCGGGCCTAATAGTCATAAGGTACGAACTCGCCCCAGTTTAAATGGCCCAGCAAGTCCGCATTTCTGACAATAGTCCAACTGCATCCAAATGAGGATGGTCCACAAGCACATATTCAAGGAAATAATTGTTGCTTTAGCCAACCCGGTCTATGGGTGGGTTAGCAAGAGTATAGGCAAAAGCTCTCACCGGTGAAGGATGGCCCACAACTAGGTCTCCCCACTCAAGGGTTCGAGCAACCAAGTGAGCGCACCCTTTTTTATACACTAAGGTATGTGCCAATGAGCTATGGTGTGTGATGGACTGTCAAATGGATTTCCCGTTGTAGATTCCCCAAAGGGAAGGTGGAGCGAGGCTCACTTAAATACCCAAGCCTCTTAGGCTCTTATCGCTTGGTGTCATGAATAAACAACGAGTCCTCCAAATTAGTCCATCACAATAGGCTACGAGTAGATGGATATCTAGGTGCTTTCACAGCTTTTCCTTCTAGAAAGGTAGTTAATGAGGGAAGACACCAAACCATTACCTAGCCTCAAAATGCCTTTGATTAAACCCTCACTTTATCCACTATAGACACGGTCAATTAAAACATAAATCCAAACATCACAAGACAATATTTCGAGGCCGATTCTCTATCCTCAGTGGAGTCGCCAGACTGTGGGACACAGAAACTGGACGACGCATGCTGTCCCGGGCTCGCGGCCCGATTGGGAGTACGGAGTAGCCACGGGGGACTAAACCGGAGAGTAATGGAGTCGCCACCCGGTGTGAACCGGGAAAATAAGATTTAAGGCCGCACTCACCCCTCGCAAGGGAAGACCTCAAACCGTTGGTTCGGAATGGTCCCTTACTTATGTCACTTGTAATGGAAGGATTTATGTAATAATTTAATCAAGCTTAAATAACACTTATTTCCAAGAGTATCATGCTTCTAAATTCACATGTATAAATAAAACTTGCATCTAAATTTACATGTATTTCACATCTAAGATTGCATGCTTGAAAGTACATCAAAGGAGCGACAAACATACAACTTCACTGGTATATTATATTCAAGAAAACACAAGCACACATACTAACCACACAAGCACACGTGTGAGCACCTTCTCAAGTGGTACGTGGAATTGTATCCCAAGTACAGACCGTACTACCGTCCATTCGGAATCGGTTAAATGGCTTTGAGCCCTCCCCATAGGGGATCTTTCATTCCACTTACTAAGCCCATGCGCTCGATTGAATCATGCATACAAAGAATTAAAAGTAATAATATCAAACTCAGTATGTCCGATTGAACGTATCTTGCATTCAACCGAACACACATCAACCGGCGCGGCAAAGTATTGTGGTAAAGGGCTTTAACCCCTCCCCATAGGGGATCTTTCATTCCACTTACTAAGCCCATGCGCTCGATTGAATCATACATAAATAAGCAACATGCAGAATTCAAGTGACGAAAAATAAATAAACCAAAACAACACAAAACAAAAGAGGGTGACGTTTACTCAAGCGGTACGTGGAGTTGTATCCCGAGTACAGATCATACTACCGTCCATTCGGAATCGGCTATGAAATTTATGTCCAGGTTTCCATCCGACATACCGCGAGAGTTGACACATCTCTCATTTTATTCCAAAGCCACAACATACAACATCTCATAATTCATGCATATTTATCTACTCAAGGGCCACAACATACATTCCAACATGACAGTCATGCAAGCAATATTCAATACATAATAAAACAGAAAACGAGTGTGGAAAATTCCCTCAGGTCTAACCTTTTTGCCAACTTTCAGGCTTGCGTTTCACAGACGTCGGAAGGGTACAGCTCCTCAACTTCTCAGGTTCACTGGTTTAACGTCCTAGCCCACTGTTTTGCTGTTTTGCTTGTCGTTTGGTCTCCGTTCTGCTGCTGTTCGGTCTCTACTTTGCTACTCACTGTTCAGGTCACCTGCTTTGGCGTCTCAACGAACTGTTTCGAGTGTTTTTTCGTGGTTTTTAGTGTAGTTTTGTGTGGTTATTTCAAGGATTATAAGTGCAGTTTATGTTACTGCTTTAAGGGATTTTAGGGACTGTTTTGGGAGTGGTTTGGGCTGCTGTTTGGAGGTATGTTTTCGGTGATGGAGGGCTGCTATATGGGGAGATTTTCGGTGATGGGTAGAGGTTTTAGGAGGGTGCTGTTTTCGGTTACGGAGTGGAGGATATGAGGGGAATGGTTTGTGTTCTTCCTGTTGCTATTGCCGTGAATGGCTAAGGCTCTTTGTGTTATGATTTTTCTGTGAGTTCTTTATATATGCTAGGGGGTGCATGTCTTGGTTAGGGGTTGTTTATATAGAGAAGGGCTAGGGTTTCACCTTGTCTCACAAGGAAGGGATTTGATTTTGTGTTGAGCAAGGAAAGTCAAAGATTGAGGGGGGACAAATTTGGCTTAGATTAGGAATACAATATCTTTAATTTGTTATGATTGATTTTAATTAGGCATGACATCTTTTTAATTTAGTATGTGATTTGTTTAGTTTGGTATATAATATATTTGATTTATCTTTATTAGGTATGCAATTTCTTTAATTTGTGTAAGTATTTTTATTATTTTGGTAGGTGATTATTTAGATTTTATTTGTTTTATTTAATTTGGTATATGACTTAATTAATTATTTTATTTATTACATTATCTAATTAATATTTAATTTAATTTCCCATGTGTTTTAAATGTGTTTTATTAATTGGGATGTGTTTTATGGGCTTGGGGGGCTAATTGGGCTGGGGTGCGAGGCTAGCAGCAAAACCAGAAATACTGACTCCGTTCGAACGCCCATTCGAACGCTACACGAACGTCCGCAATCTGCCTGACGTTCGAACGAAGTAACGAACGCGCAGCACTAACGAAGATAGTGAACTTGTGAAATGAACTTGATGACGTACTTATTCTGAATTTCCCCTTCCGACCTCCGTTTCCCGCAATATCCTTAGCTAAAAAGGTAGTGCCTCCAACTGAGACTCATCATTGGGTTTCACATGCGAAAATGCAATGCCTATAATCTCCATACCCGGAGTGCCATACCCGGCGTGCTAAACCTCATACCCAAGGCGTCGCAGTAATATCTCCATACCCGGAGTGCCGTACCTGGCGTACTAAACCTCATACCCAAGGCGTCACAGTAATATCTCAATACCCGGAGTGCCGTACCCGGCGTGCTAAACCTCATACCCAAGGCGTCGCAGTAATATCTCCATACCCGGAGTGCCGTACCCGGCAAAACTGATTTGATGTCTCCATACCAGAGTGTTGTACCTGGTAAAACTGATCTGATGTCTCTATACCCGGAGTGCCGTACCTGGCAAAACTGTTTTGATGTCCCCATACCCGGAGTGCCGTACCTGGCAAAACTAATCTGATGTCTCCTTACCCGGAGTGCCATACCCGGCAAAACTGATACTGATGATGATGTGGGCCTCGCCCCCAGATTGCCATACCCGATAAGACTGCTACTGATGATGTGATGTTTCATTTCAACATATTATACTACCTCTTATGAGATAATCCTGATAGCTAGACATATTTTCGTCCTCAACGAATGCTTCGCGTCGAAACCTGAGAACCTTCAAAGTACTTGATACACTCAACTCCGATCGTCTGAATAGGTGATCTGAACTAGACTCCTAGTGTGTGTGTGTGCTAAGGCTTTTTCGTAGCTTTAATCCTTAAGTAGGCCAACTCGATGATTTCATCTCGGAGAATCGGATCGGTGGGTCTAACCAATCTAGATGTCTTGATCATATTCAGTGATTACTTCGCCATACTCAACATGATATGATCTTCTTTTTTCTTTGGTCTCTTTCTTTTCATTCTTTTCATTCTTTTTTTTAACACACCTACCCTTTAAGGTAGCATTTCTCCTCACGGTGGTCCTAATACTCGCCCATGGGTAGCTTCACTCTTATCGGTTATAGGCGGTCTATTTTTTCTATTTTTTTCATCGCATATACTCTTTTTTTTTCCAACCATATCATATATCATATCATAAGTAAACCATGGTGGACATTCAGGCAAACGGTCATTCACCGATCCATCATCCCTTCGACTAGTCATCTTGCCAACCACTCAGGTTTCCACTGTTGAGATCTCGTAATCAAGTGCTCGCGAGTCCAGCTGAGATCAATCCATTCAGAATACCGGACGAGAGCACGTCTCGCACTTGTCGTTTCTAAGGCTTATCCCTACAGCAAACAATGTCATCATCAGACATATGCCCAAACATCAAAGACTTATCTTTTTCTTTCTCTTCCTTTTTTTCTTTGTTTTGTTTTTTTTCACTCACTCACTCCATGGAATTCTTCCTTTCAACCGCTGATAATGTGGGCTTCGCCCCCTGGGATCCATTCCTGAAACTTATACTGATATGGGCCTCAAACATGGGATTCTTTCCTGAGACTAATACTGATTCTGATTCATTCCTGAGACTGATGTGGGCCTCAACCCTATGATTCATTCCTATAACTGATGACATTGTACTGTTGCTGCTTCTGGTTGGCTTGCATTTGCCGCTTTCTCTTTTTCTCCGTTGAAACCTATGAATATAAAGAAAATAAAACACAAAAAGAATGCAAGTGTGTTATGTGTATGCATGCATGCATGGATGAATTTCCTATCCCGTTGGGTTAGGTCTTCTGCGGTACTCTTGGTGGCTGCTAGGTCTTTTGACAAGTCTGCCATCTTCCCTAACCAATGGGTATCTATGATTACTCTCAAGACAAAAGGGAGTTAACATGGTGCATTTATGCATGAGGTGCATGAGATGTGTGTGATGTATAGAATGTATAGGTCGGCCCATTATCATTTTAAAGCATTCAATCATACTATTGCGAGGTGCAAACTTGTCCCAGTTGAAAAGGCCCAACAAGTTTATACTTTTGCGATAACATGGCTAAACAACTTCAAATGATAAGAGGCCTAAACAAAAAATGGCCCATCGGCATTTTAGAAGCTCTTGGCTCAATTGTCAAAGGACACGAACTTGTCCCAGTTTAAATGGCCCAACAAGTTCATATCTCTTAACAAAAGGTCCAACTGAATCCAAATGCAATGGTCCTAAACACAAACATAAAGAGATAATTTCTACTGGTCATATAACTACGGTTCACATGTAGGTTTCAGGAGTGTAAACAAAGGCTCTCGCTGACGAAGGATTGCCCACAGGTAGGACTCCCCACTCAAGGGTTCAAACGACCAAGTTAGCGCACCTTTTTTATACCTTACGGTACGTGCCAACGAGTTACGGTATGTGACTAACTGTCAAATGAATTTCTTATTGTAGATTCCCCAGAGGGAGGGTGGAGCAAGCTCTCTTAAATACCCAAGCCTCTTAGGCTCTTATCGCATTGGTGACAGGAATAAACAACAAGTCCTCCAAATTAGTCTGTCACAATGAGCTACGGGTAATGATTATCTAAGTGTTTTCACAGCTTTTCCTTATAAAATGTAGTGAATGAAGGAAGACACCAAACCATCACATAGCCTTAATACTGCCTTTGATTAAACTCCCTAAACCCATAGTAGACATGGTTAATTTAAAGCATAAATCACAAACATTACAAGACATTATTTCGGGGCCGATTCTCTATCCCCAGTGGAGTCGCCAGACTGTAGGACACAGAAATGGGCGACGCTGTTCCGGGCTCGCGGCCCGGTAGGGAGTACGGAGTAGCCCGCGAGGGACTAAACCAGAGAATAAAATGGAGTCGCCACCCGGTGTGAACCGGGAAAATGATTTAAGGCTACACTCACCCCTCGCAAGGGAAGACCTCAAACCGTTGGGTTCGGATGTTAGTGATTCTAGGTCTCCAAGATCGAATTAAACAAGCAACATGAACAGTGTGAATACAACAACGGAAGTTGTGGAATACTTACATCGATCGGTTGTGCGACGTGGAGGACACAAAAATGAAATCTGCTCACTGGTTTCTACTTGGCAGTGGCTGCTGTTCTGCACACTGGTTTGTGCGGCAGTGGGCTGCATTTTCCTCCTCATTTCCGGCCATTGGAGGTCCTTGAACAAGCTCCAAGCTTTGTCAAATGTTTCCCGGCTCATGGGTGGACTACCTTATCACCTTTGCATTGATCCCGGAGTGTGCTAGCACTCTTGTTCTTGCCACAAAAACACACTTTGCTTCCCTCCATTTTCGGTTCTGCCCAGCAGAAAAATGAAACCAGAAAAGGCGTGAGAGAGATGAGCAATATTGGCTCCAAAATGTGAACCAACGTGAGAGAGAGAGAGTTGTGAATTAATTGGTATTTGATTTCCAAAATCAAAACATATACCAAATAATTAAATAATAATATATGTCACTCAAGCTATCAAAAGCTTTTCAACAACTCCCATCAAGTCACATCTATCACTCAAGTTGTCAAGTCACATCACTCAAAGTGACAAGCGATTTGACGCTTGATGCGACTAATGATTTGACGTGCCGCACTCGAATTCGAAATGCGAATGCGCTCGCAAATAATCCCGGGCTCGGGTTCGTTAATTCCAATTAACGAATTTTCCGTTGCGTCGTAATTAAATGATTACGCCTAGCGAAATCACTATTCACGTCGCTAACGAATTAATTCTAAATTAACTCGTTCGCCCGAATTAAAATCCAATTTTAATTCCGCGTCGAAATCCAATTTCGTTTAATATATCAAATATATTAATTAATCGATTAATTCCAAATTAATTGTTCTCTCTCTTTAATTGATATTTTATCCCAGATAAAAAATCTCTGCAATTAATCCCAGATTAATTTTCTCTCTCATCTTATTAATCCCAGATTAATTAAAGTGCGAGTCATACGTCATCGGTGAATCTTTGGGAAGTGACCCATGAGATCCCCGGATATGTTGGCAGTAAATTCGGTCGTTGGACTATCCGAACACGTAAGTACCTCGTACTACGTTTATACCGAATTACAAGACAAGGTTGGCTTCTAGCAAAGCGTCATGCCTCCCCAATTCTCCGAAAATATCCTTACAGGAATAAAGGATCTATATCAAGCGTAGTATACGTAGTATTGCATATTTCTGTCCAGTATCAGATGATCACATGCGAGGCCTGGGGCTGGTACAGTGTCTGCCCCGTACGAAGCATATATCGGATAACGAGCAACTAGTCTATTTAATATCGGATAATCATGACCAAGTCATATTATCCCGATGGTTGCAACCTTATATAGAGAACCAGTTCTGTATCCCTGCGCGATCATCAACTCCATATGACTGGAGTGACACTTCCATCTCGACATCACACCCAACACACTACGATTCTAGATATACCAAGAATTGGCGTACACAGAAACCGGTTAAAGCCTTGGACGACCACAACCAAAGTATATTGATTTTCGTATGCATTAGCGGTGCAAGTCTCAGGTTAAGACCAAATACACCTACCCTGATTTCGGACTTCCATAGACACATAGTCATACTACCAATGGAATTCTGAGGGGGTCTTATCCAGAGCGAAGCTGTTTCCCGTACCATCGGTGAAACACAACCTCCTATTACACTTGCATGAGTATCCTATACCCAAATATATGAGAACTATGTCGTTGTGCCCTCACAACGCGCACAAGTGTAATACTAGTCTTTTACGCATTCATCGATGTCCAATCTCGATAATGCTCTGACTAGGGATATTTAATGATTTATCCTTCATGGATTGATACTGTCTCATATCATTCTCAATCCAGGAACAAATCACAGGGACCTCCTATCATTTATATATCTAGGTGATCTAATCACAAATGATAAGAGTGCAATCTCCTTTGTCACATAGTTAATTTGTACAACAACATCATGATCTGTACAAATAGTGACGCTATAGGTCATAATTGTCCAACAATCTCCCATTTGGCCTATAGCCAGTCACTCGAGTGCTAACATCCGAACTATGTACGGTTGGCTCAATTGCTGAGAAAAGGTTTTCGTCAGTGGATTTGCATGACTATTATCTGATGCGATTTATTCGATCATCACATCGCCACGATGTATGATCCGAACGAATCAGATGAATATCGAAGTATGTATCTGGATCGTTGATGAGACCATTAATTCTTTAACCTGTGCTCAAGCCTAGCTTAGCTGCTAACAAAATTATATCTAATCTAATTAGATTTATTATCGACCCAGAAGTCTTCTATTGCCGCCTCAGCTGCAACAATAACCCGTATTTGTTGTTTATTCGGTAACAGTATCTTACTAGGAATATTTCCAGCTCACTGTACCGTTATTCAAACTGTATAGTACCGTTGGCGACTTATAGTCGTTTTCAGGAAAACCAAGCTTTCACCGATTAATTTTATGGGAATGTCATTTCCAAGAAATGACATATTATCATTATTATTCAGGACATTCACTGTCAGCGCGCTCCCACTAACTTCCTTATATACACAAGAATCATTTCATTTTGAATTAAATCATAAACTATTATGATTACATCAAAACGATAATTCCAAGAACCGAATGCTTGCTTCAATCCATACATGGATCGAATAACCTACAAACCTTGTTTGCTAGTTTTGGTATGACAAAACCGACAGGATGTTGTAAACATCCTCCAAAAGGTTTCCGTTAAGGAAAGTAGTTTTGCCGTTCTGCTGCCATATTTCATAAATGAAACATGCAGCAACAGCAAGCATTATCAAATGGATTTACCGTGGCAACATGTAAAAGGTTTCGTCGTAATCAACACAATGTTGATAACGATACCTTTCCGCTAAAAGCCTAGCTTTATACGTTGGTATGTTGCCATCCATGTACGTCTTCCTTGAAGACTTATATAGTACCAATAGGCACAATACCTTGCGGTACATCAACTAGTGTCCAAACGTAGTTGGTATACATGGAATCCATTTCGGACTCATGACACTTTGTCATAATTAGGAAGTCGATACCTTGTATCACTTCCTCATACGTAGTCAGTTGGTATACCTCAATAAGATTGACATCTTTATGAGGTGGGATCAGAAACCAATACCCTAGGTTGTTTTCTGACTCTCTCCGAACTACGTGGTTCTTGTGTATTCAAATATTAATGATATAGTTTCATCCTTGATGAACTATTAGTGTTCCATTAGGATTCGATGCCTAGAATAGTATTACTCCGATTTCCATTGAGTTATACTATCCTCCCACTTACCACTGCATATCGGTATTCCTCTTTAGGAAAACCGCATGGTGAGCAACAATCTAATTGTTCTCATGTGAGTTGTATAAGTACAATACTTTGGTATCCCTAGGATAACCTACAATTGGCACGAAATCTGTCAAACAGATTTTAATGGAACCTTATTCTAAATAAGTTATGCACTGATTATGCTTATCCGTTGAAGGAAATGGTAGCTCAGAGTGACTCATGATTAACCTTATCATGTCCAACAAAATTCGGTCACTTAGTTCGGACACACCGTCAAAATGACGTGTTCCAGGAGGAGTCCTCATTGAAAGAATACTATACTCTTTCAAGTATATTAGAAACTTATTGCTTAAGTATTTTCCATTACGGTCTAACCATGACGGTATAATACTTTAGCCGATCTGTTTGTCTATTTCGTGTCGAAACTGTAAAAGTTTCCGATTTGTGTTCTTCAAAAGAAACACATAACCATAACGCGATGCCATATTCGTAAAGGTCACGAAATATTCATATCCACATCTAGCCTAGCTAGACATGGGCCCACTTGCTTCACTATGAACTAGGGCTAACAGATTGGTGGCATTTACACTTTTACCAAGTAAATAGTGTTATAGGCGCTTTGCCAAATAAACTAGATTCATATACTTTATTTGATTGGAATCAAATCAGTCCTAGTACCCACTCTTCAAAAGTGTGGATATACGAGTCTTGTTTGATTGTGTCCCAGACAACAATGCCACAATTAGTTTCTTCTGATCAAATCAGTTCGAGCTATTTGTTTGTCATATATATTTGAGATTTTTATTTATATTCATAATATAAATGTTGTTATTCACATCTAATGTGTTTATCTCAATATCATATTTATATAATAAAACACTTTAGTGTTCTAGAATATAAAGGTTCACCCGCAGCGGGTTAAACACTGATATAGAGATAATGTATCTAGTCAAACCAGTTACATTATAACAGTTTCCTAATCCTGCTCATAGCAGATTCTGAACATCAGTATATATTTATGTACCATACTAAGTATTTAAAATCCAATTTCAATACTAGTAGTGAACATAATCTTGACAAACATATTTGAAGTTAGAGCCTTGCTCGTTCTTCAATTCCTTTTTGGGATATGTCTTTTATCTTCCCAGAAGATTATAATGATTTTGCCTTTGCCATTTTTCAACATTCTAGAAGCCTTTGGCCAAGCCTTGGCCTTCTAGAATATCGAAGTAAAGTGCGTCTTGCGCTACTTGCCTAATTGCAAATTTTTACTTTGTCTCCTTGAGAATAGTCATTAACTCTCCAAGAGTTTACTATTGCAATTTTAATGGATTAAGCACTAAAGTTATCATTACATAAATCTCCCATAGATTTATGCTCTACCTTTTGCTTAATTTCGGGCTTAGGCCTAATATGTTATTTTATCAAATAAATTAACTTATTAGTTTCCAGGACCATCCTGAAAATTTTATTCCCAATTTGAAAAATTAAACCATTTAAATACATTTTCCCTAGGATTATGTTTTAAATGTCAATCTTTCATTTTATCTTGATTCTAATAGTCCAACTATTTAATCAACGATTTGTGGTACTATATATTATAATGATTATTATAGTCCAACTATACAATCAAATATAATTTAAATCAATTAACCTCAATTATATTGATTACTATAGTCCAACTATAAAATCAACTATTAATTGAAATTAATTAATTCAAATATATTGATTACTATAATCCAATTATATAATCAACTATAATACAGTCCAACTGTTTATTAAAACAACAATTTAAATATTAGTCCAACTAACATTTAATTTATATGACGAATGATATTTGTTTGAGCGCGTATGGCGAGTAATTGAACGAATATTGCAAATTCAATTCTTGCCTCCCACTATTTTTCGACGAGCCTCTAACCCTCTGTCGAGTACTCGGGAAACCTGTTTCCTAGCGGGTTAGGATCCCATTAAATATCATACAATCTTTACTTTGGCCAACAAATTGTATGATAATTAACTAGGTAGATCTCTAAGATAAATTGGATCCAATCCAATTCCTAGATCCAGTAGGCGGACATCCAAGTCCTAAACATATATCTTATATATGCCAATACATCCAATGTATTACCTAACCTTTTTCCTCTGAATCAACTAAGCTTTGGCTTTGGCACAACAAACTTAGTGATCCCAGTCAAGCGCGACCCATTGACCATGGAAAACTTCGTAATCAATGTCGATGGACAAGAAGTGGTCTTGACTTTGGCCAACAAACCACAACTTGGACAAGACACTGATATGGAACAAAGCCTTCGTGATTCAAACACATCCTCGACAGACAAAGGCCTTGACTTTGGCCAACAAACCAATGCCATCTTAGATCTTGAGTGAGAATCACTCAATGGAAGGAAAAACGCTTAATATTATGCGAGAGTTTTTCGAGTGAAAATTGGCAACCAAATTATTATCTTTGTTAAGGTCTCATCATCATACACCCTTAAACATGCATTCTAAACACATAATAAAGCGCATATGAAAAATAATAATGATATGCGGATGGATACTTTACACATTGATCCTGGATCAAATCTCTCAATTTCTCTCTCCAGCTAGCACATGTATTACTTCTACCTGTTACCATACACGTCAGACTGCTGAGTCGTCAGCTAAAGCGGGAGACAGGCACAGTGGTGGTACAGCTACTTGGTCTATATATGAAATTTGAAAATTCTTTCAAAAATGTCTCTTCAGTCTTCACAAATCGTCTTTCGAAAATCATGAGCGATCTTACTACTACTACTCAACAAGTTTCTTTACCGCAATCCGTAGAACACCTTATAAACAGAATTTGTGCGGAGCAGAATCAACCGCCGCCTGATGCAGGAGCCAGACACGGGCTCGCTTCGCTAGGCGAAGATGGAGCTCTTGATGTTCTCCGTACAATTTCCACCCAAAAAATTAAATATACTTTCTCCGGCTTCATAAATTGCTTGGTCAAAAATCGCAGCATGAACAACAACACTACTTCGCCACTGCGGCCCTGTCTTTCTCCTCCACCTACTGATCAAAATCGGATCTCCATCGCCACCCTTCGTCCCATGAATTTTTCTCAAGGTTTATCTTTCTCTTCTTTCAAGTTTTGTCTAATTTGTTTAGCACTAAAATTACTTGCAATTGATTAAAAATATTCATAGCTAAGTTCGTTCTTTTGTTTGGCCGCGTTTTGTTAATACCTTAATAGAAAGTGCTTTTTAGGAAAAAGCCGCTTCTGCAGAAGCTCTTCTTCTTTTGCTAAGTATTGGTAATTTTTGTAGGAATAGATGATGGTATGAATCGGTCTCCTGTACTAGAGCATCAGAGAGGGTCCCTATTGAGTTCGAGCTCACATTCAGTGAGTCATCGAGCATCAATTCCTCAGTACGTGGCTCTTGGAGAACTCGAATTCAGAAAGGCTTTTCTTATGCTGAGTTACATTGGGGAGTGAGTTTTTTCTATACTTTCTTTTAGCTATAGCTGCCGTGGCATATGAATTGCTGGGTTCTCAATAGATGAGCTTGTTTTATTTGTTTCTCCTCTGTAGAAAGAGCTTGGAAGAGGTGATTACAGCGGATGAAATTCGAGGACTGAAGGATTTAACAATGTCTAGATTTGAATTACAAGTTTGGAATGCGCTTGGTAGAAATTATATCAATCAAGAAGACCGACGAATGGTATGTCATATATTTTTTTAGTTCCTTAGGGTGTTTTACAGCAGTTTCAGAAAATGTTAAAACCTTAATGTCTGCTGTTTCTTCTTACAGTGTCTCCAACCCAGCGCCATTGCGCCAAAATGGCGCCTGGTAGCAATGCCAAATTTGGCAGCTCAAGATTTTATTTTTTTGCCCCCCTCCAATTTTATATGATTATATCATGGTCTTATATCATTTAAGTTATATACAATTATATCTTTATTTAATCACAATTATACCCTATTGAATCTAATATGTTTCAATTATCTCCCATTTATTAGTTAATAAATTTATTAAATATATATTTGTTAAGGTTAATTATTATTTATATTAACAATTTATATTGATAATGATAAATAAATTATTATTATTTGGAAAACATAAAAATAAAGCACAAATACATTATAAATTACAACAGCGATTTAATAATTCGAGAGATCATCACCGGATCCTCCAAGATCATTGAAATTCGGTTAATTAATTCTCGTTTAATATATACTTTATAGCAATTATAAATAAATTAATGTAATGTTTGCTTAACTCTAATAAATGTAATATTTTAATTAATTTATTTTGAATGATAAATATTTTACATTATTATTATATTAATTAATGGGTAAAATAATAATTGTTTATGTATAATAAAATATAATACATTATTATAATATTATATTAAATAAGAGATGAAATGATAATTATTGATGACTAATATTTAAGTAATATATAAAAAATATTCTAGGGAATATTCTTTTTAGTGTAATATTTGGTATAATGGGTTGGAGATGAAAATAATATTTGGTGTAAAAATTGTACCAAAATGGTGCAGTAGGTGGTGATGCCCTTATTCTTTACTGTGATGTAATTGCAAATTATTCTACATGTAACCCGAGTCACATTTTATTTGCTAAAACTGATATCTTAGTGGTTTTTGTTTTTTACTTTGACATCAGTTAAATTTTCAGTGCAAATTTAATCAAACATTTTTTATTTTAATTTGACTGACTTAAATTCAAGACTAAAATCTAATGTATGTCTAGTTGTGTAAGAGATTTGAATATTATTCAATTGACTTGTCGAGTCACAAATTGCTGTCCAGCGTGTTTGCTCTTCTATATGGGTGTTGGCCTCTGCTGGACTAGGCAATATTATATCTGATTACCTTGACCCTTTCTTTTGCAGTCTCTTGACTGGGATTCTGGGAAAACACATTTCTACCACTGTCACATTTCCACCAATGGGAGTTGTACATTCAAGGTTTGTATGTCTCCTTGATAATATCCATTCCATGCAAACAGTCATGCAGGCATTGACTGTATCGGTTAGAATGGACTTTCTTTTGCATCTACTAATAGAAATAAAACTTTAGTTTCTGGTTTAGATGTTGATGAAGCTTATTGGAAATTGTCTAGGATGTTATTGCTTAAAATGGAGTGCACAGATGTTAAGGTGAATTCTGATCATGGAATTTGATATCAAAATGATTTCTATAACAGACTTGTTTTTCTAAAGTCTAATTTTTTTTTTTCCAATTATTAGATAGATTTTCAATTAACAGGTTTTAGTTTCACGATTCAGATGCTTTTCTCTCACTTCATCCTTGTGGCTTATGTTTTATTGGTTGCATGATGTCTGGTACCTGGTTAATATTTTTCCCCTTTTTTAACATCTTAGTGAAGATGTCTGTCGTCACTTATGTAACTTTTGACTAATATTTATATCTATTACATAATTTGGATCTCTGCATTTATGTTCTCCATCCTGCCATTGCAAAACAATATCCTGTTTGCATCTTTATTAAAGTTTTTAATTCAAAATATGTATATTAGATATATCATTATTTTCTTTTGTTCATTTCAGGGCCCATACCTTACCCAAACTAAAACTCATTTGCAAAAGGAATTGGGAGATGATAACATTTTGATGGTCAAGTTTGTAGATGAGGTGGGGTCCCGGAGAAGTTTTGCAAATTGGAATGATTCTTATGCTAAGTACAACGAAATTGCAAGCGAAGGTATCCTTGTTGGTTTGCGTCGTTACCGCTTTTTTGGTGAGTCACTCACTGCTCTGATCTGATGTGATGAATACTGAATTATTCGAGTTTTCACTATTCCAGTTTATTTCAAGTAATCTTTGAGCCTTTCCATTATAGAGTTGTTTTAACCCTGTAATGATTATTTTTGTTTATATTGACACTGCTATTGATCAGTATTTAAAGATGGCGGAAAACAAGAAAAGAAGAAAGACCCAACTTCATCGTCTGTTAAGTGTTATTTTGTTCGTATGGAATCTGATGCATCTATTGATAAGGGCTATCCCTATATTTTATCTGGGAAAACAGTCCATGAAGCCAGAGCCATGTTTATGCATGTTCACACTGTTTCAAATGTGGCCAGCTATATGTCTCGGTAATACTAAGAATTCCTTTCAAGCACCGTATTAGTAGTGTTTGTTAATATAATAATTTTACTCTTCGTTTTTGGGAATTCAGGTTATCACTTGTTTTGTCCAAGACTACAAAGTTGGAAATTGATTTATCGAGTATAAATATTCAGAGGATAGAAGATATTCCTTGTCGTGTATGATCTACAATTTAGTTCTACAGACAAATATTCCGCCTTCATTTATTTAGCTAAATATAGGTCCAAATTTGATTCATTGCCAATTTTTTTTCTTTTTTATCTGCTCACTTGCAGGATAAAGATGGTAATATTGTCTATAAAGATGGGAAAGCCCTGATACATACAGATGGAACTGGTTTTATATCAGAGGATTTGGCTTTAAAATGCCCATCAAATGTTTACAAAGGAAAGGCCATCAATGCTGACAACATTGAGGTTTGCCATTGGAGCTTGATTTGCTTTAAATTATTTAAGGACTGTATCAGCCATTTATTCTGCTAATGTGTTAACCTTTTAGATAAGGGCCTGAGGTTGACTTCTTTGTGTGCTATATCAGCATCTGGAAGATAAAATTTCTCACAAAGGAGGTGCCTTCTTTCGTTTATTAGATGCATAAGAAGTTAGAAAAAGTAGCTTTGGACATATTATGTTGTTTGTTAGTGGATCTGTGACAATATATTCCTCAAAACTTGCAAAACGATGTGCTGTGAATACCAATTTTTGCAATAAATTTTAGGGGGCCATAGACACACATGCATGCCCATGTACTTATACATATGACCAAAAGAAGCTTAATGGAGTCTTGCTCTAGAATGGTGGATTGCATCAATTCACCATTATCTGTTAGTGCTAGAAAAAAGAGTCCAATCGTGTAGATTTCTAAGTTTTAACTAAAATTCCGGTAGGGAATGTATAATTAGTAGATTATATAGATTCGGAGAAGCTCCTGCATTTCAAAGTTAATTATTTGAGGTTTTAGAGGAGAAATTTAACTTTCTAAGAATAGGTGAAATATGAAGTCTGGTTTGTGTTTGTGCTATCAAAGCAACACCAAAATTTTAAGTTTGTAGGGTTGAGTTCAGCTGGGGTATATATACGTTACCTACATATACTAGCTAAATAAATGTTTCTCTGTTATCTTTTAATCTTGTGTGTGTGCCTGACTTGTCTTTTTATTCATAATGTTTTCATTGTCATTAGAGATCTATTGATCTAAAAGAATTCGCAGCAAAGTTCTCTGATGTGGCTCAACTAGAATCTCACTGTGGGGAGCCAGTAAGTGTATCTTTCGGATTGTGGTGTTCTAATTTTGTTTCTTTTTTTTTTCTTTTTAATGTATTGTCTTTTTTAATAACAAAGAATCAGTTACATTTACTTTTTCTTTCTTGTTTTCTAGCCTTTGCTAATGCAGGTCCGGCTCTTTTACAAAGGTATTGCTGTCAAGGGAACTCTGCTTGTCAACAAGAAGGTATAAATCTGCCACTTCCTATTCCTAAGCAGAATAAAGTGTTTGAATTTGTTTTTCAATTGTTAACTATTTGAGAATATATATATATAAATCTTCTAACTAGGAAGCCTGATTTTATTAAAACGAGGACCAAACTAGAAACAAGGAAAAACACATATTCCAATTAGTGTTTTTATCCTTTAGTACATTGGAGTTGGTGTTTTTCTATCTTTTGGTTTGGTTTTTATTTTAATAAAACGAGGGCTTCCTCATTAGAATAGGACTATAAATATATATGATTTAGAAGACGATGTGGATCATGTTATGGTAGTGACACTGACATTGACACTGGCATGTGTCATTGTGTTTAGCTTTAACAATATCACAGAATATTGCCTTGAATTATAGGGATATGAATGGGCTGTATTTCCATGTATACAATAGCTTAAAATCAGGAATTTCTTTACATTTGTAGGTCTGTTTATTTTTGGTTATTCCTATGTACAACTTGATTCTTTCCTTGTATAGTTTTATGCTTTTTCTAAATATGAAAAAGCTAATCTCTGCAAAAGGGATCATTCGGCAAAATTTGATATGGTACCAGAGCCTATTCGATCCAGCCTTAGTCTCTTGTTATTTTCAAAATTTTGCTCTTAAGAATCTTTTGGGCCTTAGCTATAGTCTTTCTCAAGGTCAATCTTGTGGTCTCCTATTCTTGCCGATATTCTTCTCTTTCTTTTCTTTTGTTATTGTTCTTGCCGGCGTCATGTCTCCAGAGAAGTGAGTCACTGTGCATTTGATTTACTAGAAAAATTATTCAACATGGGCTATTCAATTTCAAATTTTGGTCAAAAGGAAGGACTTCTAGGGTCATGTTGATGGGATGGAGTACGCCAGTTCCTCACAACGCCAACGAGCAAGAAACTGGGTTGTGTGTATTCTTTCAATAAACCTCTTATTTCAATGCAAGAAACTGGGTTGTGTGTATTCTTTCAAGAAACCTCTTATTTCAATTCTATCTGACACTCCAGTAGCCATCTCTGACTCTCCAGCAGCTATAACTGGCCCTCCAGCTCCTCTAGATCCTTCTCTCCTGACATTTGATTCTTCACCAGATTTCGATAGTGCATTTCCCCCACTTATGCGCACTCTTAGAATAATCCATCCTCTAGATAGGTATGGTTTTCCTTCTCATACTTCCATGTATGCTACTTTATCTTCGGTGTTTATTCCTTCTTCCTACTATGGAACATGAATGTTGGCAACGAGCAATGCATGCTGAACTTGAGGCAAGAAATGGGTTTACTCGGTTAAATTTCGCTTGGATGGCTCTCTTGAACACTATGAGGCCTGTCTTGTTGCTTTGGGTCGCAAGAGTATGGCATAGATTATGGTGAAACGTTTGCTCCGGCTGCCAAGATGACAACAATACGACTTTTTCTAACCTTGGCTGCCTCGCATTTTTGGTCACTACATAAGATGAATGTCAAGAATGCATTTTTGAATGGGATATCATGGATGATATTTTTATGCGGTTTCCCTTGGTTTGACTATTTATTCTCCTACTAGTGTTTGTAAGCTAAACACTCTTTATGGTCTCAAATAGGCTTTGTGGGCATGGTTTGAGAAATTCCGTAGCACTCTTCTTGGATTCTCCTTCACTTAGAGTCGATATGATGCATCATTATTTCTCTATACGAGTGCTGCCGGTGTTGTTCTTCTTTTAGTTTATATGGATGATATCATCATCTCATGGTCGGATATGATCCTCATTACCAAACACCAACATGTTTCGTTCCACTTTTCACATGAATGATCTCGGCCATCTTAATTCCTAGGGCTGGAAGTTTGCTTTCGACCTCACTGTTTGTTCCTCAATCAACATAAGTACACACAGGATCTTGTCACCTTGAGTGGTTTTGAAATTACCTACAAGCAATACAACACACAACACTAGGGGTGACAATTTGGGTCAGGATTCATTTATTCGTTCGATTCGATTCGCTTTAAAGCGAATACGGGTTTGAGAAAATAGATTCGTTTAATAAATGGGTCAATTCGATTCGATTCGTTTATTAAACGAATCGAATACGAATTTAAGCTCATTGATTCGTTGATTCGTTTAGGATTCGTTTTATTATTTTTATTTACTAGTTCTTGTTAATTTTCAATTAAGATTCGAGAAATTATAGCTAATTATCATAGAAAAAGTAATATTTTCGATATTTGGTGAGGTATTTTTAGTAAATATATTAATTACATATTTCATATGTATATATTTATGAAGAATTAATGTAAATCAAGTGTGGTAAATTATTTTATTAAATAATATCATTGACTAAACGAATAAACGAATATTCGTATTCGATTCGTTTAATAAACGAATCGAATACGAATCCATCATATTTTGATTCGATTCGTTTAAGATTCGATACAAATTCGATTCGTTGATTCGTTTTGCCACCCCTACACAACACTATATACCCAAGAAGGGGGGGAGGTGAATTGGGTAATGGCCTAAATATGCGGAATTTTAAATTCTTGTCGATTTTATGCTACTAAGCTTGTAGCTTTACTAATTAAGCTTAGGTTAATTTTCTCAATTAAAATATATCACCTAAAAGCAAGTTTCTAAACAATAAGTATATATGAAATAAAACTTGCAATAAGTAAAGAGTTTAGGGATGAAGAAAATAACACCGGTGATTTATAGTGGTACGGCCAACAATGCCTAGGTCCACTCCTCCAAGCCGTGTGTCACGGGCCAAACTTTTGGGATCACCAAGTTAGGTCCGTGCGGCACTTGTTAACACAATGTCTAACAAGTCAGCCTAGAATTGAGCCTGCAAGGACAAGCTCAAGGTTAGCCATCAACAAGTTGTGAACATTATTAAGCAATGGAAGGTCAATGTACGTTGTTAGCACACACTCAAGCTTTACAGCATAGCATTCAAGCATCACATTGGGGCAAAACAATGAAACATCAAAAGGAGCATCTTTCATTAAACAAGCCAACTAAGGGCGAGGGAGTACACAGCTGAAGCCCTTAGTATGCTGGTGGCCAAGGCCCTTCTAAGGTGCCCGGGTCACCTCCCCCTAAAGAGCTTTTAAAGACATTACAAAAGTGGCACAAGGAAACACACCTCATGCTTGAGTTGTCACCCCCCCTTAAATAGAAAATAAAATAAAATAGGAAAATTACAATAGTGCACACTAGCACCACAACACAAGCGGCCATGGGCAAGACATTGGCCCTGGACAAGCTTGGGGTGTTAGCACGTTACACCGTGCTTGAAGATTTCCACAAAGTTGAGATCACAACTTACAGCGAGTTTTCCGTGGCTCACCCGCAACCAAGAGTTTTACACACTAGGTTCACTCCAAACCTCTTATAATGAGTTTTGTCTACTATGTTGACTCACAAACCTCTTACAATGAGTTTTCTCAATAGGTTCACTCACAAAACTCTTACAAATCACAAGTGTTTGATAATGAAAATTTTACAATATCACTTGGGCACTTACAAAAGATAAGAAGATTCAAGATATGAGTTGCTTACCCAAGTGTTCTAAGCTCACTACTAATAATATGAAGGTGTAGTGTGTGAGCTTGATGTATGAGAGTGTATGATGATGAAGGTTTAATAAACTCTCTGTTTATGCCTTAGTAGAAATTGTATAAAGGTTGAAGTTAATGGCAAAAACAAATTTGGGGCTCAATTTATAGTGGAGACACAAATTGCCCCAACAGCTCTTTCTGAGACCGGTATGCCGGTCTTAGAGGTCGGTATGCCGGTCTGAGTGTATAACAGATATATTACCGTTTGAAGATTTAAACGCTCCACCGGTTTACTGACCACTATGCAGGCCGGTATGCCGGTTGAGTGGAGACACAAATTGCCCCAACAGCTCTTTTTGAGACCGGTATGCCGGTCTTAGAGGTCGGTATGCCGGTCTGAGTGTATAACGGATATATTACCGTTTGAAGATTTAAACGCTCCACCGGTTTACTGACCACTATGCAGGCCGGTATGCCGGTTGGCTTACCGATATATTGACCGATATGGTACGTGTCGGTTGTCGAGAGCCTGCAAAACAGAGGCTCACCGGTGTGGATACCAGTATGGTGCATGCCGATTTCCGCGAGCATGTAAATCTCAGGTAGGCCGGTATGGAAGACTGGTATGGTCTATGCCGGTTTCCGAGAGCATGTAAAACAGAGCATAGACACCGGTATGCCGGTCTCAGTGCCAAAATGCACGATTTGAAGGTTAAAAGCATTTTGCTCATGACCTTAATGCATCTACATGAATGTGTATATGTCCTATGAGCTTAGAGACTTAAATAACCAACTCGCTTTACAAAGAGAGCCTTAAGCTAAGACTACACAAGATTTTCTTCAATATGTGATAGTCTTCACATTCATTGCTCTTCACCACCAATGTGCTTCGACATCTTTTTGTAATGTCTCACTAATGCGCGTCGAAGGCTTCTAGTGTTGCGTCATCAAAATCCATCTTGAGAATATGTCGCTAACAATCTCCCCTTTTTGATGATGGCAACCTTTAAAACTTGTGAAGCTTTGAGAGTCCAAATTGTTGACGATTTTGCTCCCCCTCAATGTATGTTTGTGTGTCTTAAATATAACTCTAAAAAACTTAGACAAACACATTAGTACAAATTTGCTCCGTCTTAATATAAGGGTGATGGTAACACAAGTTTTAATCTCATTCCTATGATTTCTCCCTTTTTGCCAAACAATTAAAAAATATGCATAGATCATCAAAATCACTCAAATTAAGCCAATATCCATGCATTTCATTTTCAACTAATAATAATCAATGGCAAGGCATATTTAATGCTAAACATTCAAAAGGATCACATATATATCATATAAACCAATAAGACTTGAGTGATACCAATTGATACTAAATGAGATTAATAATTATGATTAAGCATAGGATGATACCAAATTAAATACCAATTTCAATACAATTTGCCTAATCACTAGTATGCTTCAAGATCAAGTCCAATTCATATTAATAAGATACATATATAAGTTGGAGGAAACGGTACCAATGTTTCCGTAAATACGGATTTTACCTATTACCGTTGTCACGAAGTGACAATCCACCAATCATCAAAGTTCATTCATTTTTGAGGTAGAGTTTGATTTTCTTATCGTTGATATCTTTCCTCATCTCTTTTGAGTCTTTGGGATTAATTCGCATTTCTCATTAAGATCCATTCCCAAAGCTCCCTTTAAAAATTGTTTAAGTGCATTTTGGTACCCAACATTTCTTGGGTCCATGGGGGTTAATTTTGATTCCTTGGGGAATCCATGTATTTTCATTCACATTATTGTTCATGCACTCAAATATTTTGTGTCATTTCTTATTACATGCATGACATGTGATATTTTCATTTATGGCAGCATTTGCATGAGAGTTGGATGCCTTAACAAAATAGTTTTTCAAAATTTTTTTTTTGATGTAAGACCTATATCTTTTATCTTTAAAAGCACATTTTTGGGATCCAATTAATATATTAAAGTTTTTCTCTCCCAAAGTGAATTTTGCTACAATATTTTACAAATCTATAATATTTTTATTTAATGCAACATTTTCATTCATAATAGATTCGCAATCACATGTATTTGAGCTAGAGAGCATGCTAGATATGTTCTTTTCAAATTTTAGCTTTTCATTTTTTAAGCATGCGATTTCTTTTTCATGCATTTTATTTTTCTCGATAATTGATGCATGATCATTTAATAGTAATGAATGCTCATTTTTAATCAATTTATGCTTCATAAGCAATTCACATAACTCATATAATTCATTAAAAACATCAAGCAATTCATTATATTCAAGAGAGTCATGTACCTTTTCTTCATCGCTTTCATCTAGATCGTCAATGGCCATAAAAGCGAGATTTATTTTCTCTTCAGTTTCCTCCTTGGATGAGCTAGAGTCGTTATCGCTCCACGTTGCCTTCATCGCTTTCTTCTTGAATTTTCCTTTGAATCTTTTCATAGGGCAATCGGCAACTACATGACCTGGCTTTTGGCTTTTCACACTCATAACAAATGATCTTGTTTTTCTTGTGCTTCCGCTACCCACTTTCTTCTTTCTTTTTATTCATCCAAGATTTATCTTTATATTTTTCGGATTTGAGGAACTTCTTGAAATTATTGGTCATATGTGCCAACTCATAATCACTATCTTCTTATTTATCACTAGAGCTAGCATCATCTCCTCTTCTTGCTTTTAAAGCTAGATTCTTCTTATTCTACTCTCCTTTTATTCCTTTTTGTCCATTTTGAGCTCCATCTCATATTCCAACAATTGTCTAACCAAATCATCCAATTTCAAATTGTTGACATTATTTGATTCCTTGATGGAAGATGTGCAGAATCTATATTCTTTAGAGAGTGACCTAAGAATTTTCTTCACTTTATTAGTAGGGTCAATACTTTTCCCTAAAGCACTAAGTTGATTTACAATCATTGCAAACCTTGAAATCATTTGCTCAATCTCTTCACCGGCTTCCATTTTGAAGCTATCTAATTCGCACATGAACTAGTTGATCTTTAACTCCTTGACTTGGCTTGTGCTCTCATGACCATTTCCAAATACTTCCACAATTCATATGCATTTCCAAATTCCGGAAGCTTGTTTATTTGACTCCGATCAATTGCACAAAGTAGATGGTTGAGTGCCTTAGCATTTAGTGAGGCTTGCATGTATTCTTCATTTGTCCATTCAAAATGTGGCTTAGGAATCTCTACACCATTGCTATCCTTCATCATTGGCATTTTTATACCTTGTATGATCACTTTGAAGGATTGCACATCAACGGCAAGAAGATAGTTCAACATCCTTATCTTCCAATAGTTATAATCGGTTTCGTTGTAGAAGAGAGGTCTAGTGGTTGAAAATCCTCCGGCAAGATTTGATGAGTTGCTTGTAGAGGCCATGATCTATTCTCGGACGATTGAGTATTTGTTGACTTGAGAATACCTCGCTCTGATACCAATTGAAATTACCTACAAGCAATACAACACACAATAGTATATACCCAAGTGGGGGGTGAATTGGGTAATGACCTAAATATGCGAAATTAAAAATTCTTGCCGATTTTATGCTACTAAGCTTGTAGCTTTACCAATTAAGCTTAGGTTAATTTTCTCAATTACAATATATCACCTATAAGCAAGTTTCTAAATAATAAGCATATATGAAATAAAACTTGCTATAAGTAAAGAGTTTAGGGATAGAGAAAATAACACCCGTGATTTATAGTGGTTCGGCCAATAATGCCTATGTCCACTCCTCCAAGCCGTGTTTGAAGATTTCCACTAAGTTCAGACCACAACTTACAGTTAGTTTTCCGTGGCTCACCCACAACCAAGAGTTTTACACACTAGGTTCACTCTAAACCTCTTATAATGAGTTTTGTCTACTACGTTCACTCACAAACAAACCTCTTACAATGAGTTTTCTCAATAGGTTCACTCACAAACCTCTTACAAATCAAAAGTGTATGATAATGAAAATTTTACACTTGGGTACTCACAAAAGATAAGAATTCAAGATGTGAGTTGCTTACCCAAGTGTGTGAGCTTGATGTATGAGAGTGTATGATGATGAAGGTTTAATAAACACTATGTTTTTGCCTTAGTAGAAATTGTATGAAGGTTGAAGTTAATGGCAAAAACGAATTTAGGGCTCAATTTATAGTGAAGACACAAATTGTCCCAACAGCTCTTTTTGAGACCGGTATGCCGGTCTCAGTGGCTGGTGTTCCGGTCTGAGTCTATAACAGATATATTACCGATTGAAGATTTAAACGCTCCATCGGTTTACTGACCAGTATGCAGTATGCCGCCAGTTGGCTTACCGATATGTTGACCGGTAAGGTACGTGTCGGTTGCCGAGAGCCTGCAAAACAGGGGCTCACCGGTTTAGATACTGGTATGAATACCGGTATGGTGCATGCCGGTTTCCGCGAGCATGTAAACCTCAGGTAGGGCGATATGGAAGATCGGTATGATCTATGCCGATTTAGAGAGCATGTAAAACAAAGTATAGACACCGGTATGCCAGTGTACGGGATCGGTATGCCGGTCTCAATGCCAAAATATAGGATTTGAAGGTTAAAATTATTTTGCACATGACCCTAATGCATTTACATGAATGTGCATATGTCCTATGAGCTTAGAGACTTAAATAACCAACTCACTTTACAAAAAGAGCCCTAAGCCAAGACTACACAAGATTTTCTTCAATATGCGCTAGTCTTCACATTCATTGCTCTTCATCACCAATGTGCTTCGACATCTTTTTGTAATGTCTCACTAATGCGCGTCGAAGGCTTCTAGTGTTGCGTCATCAAAATCCTTCTTAAGAATATGTCGCTAACAAGTTTGACTGAAATTACCCCAAATGACACTCCTGTGGAAATTAATGTCAAGTATTGGAATGATAAAGGAGATCTTTTATCGGATCTAAGTATCAGAAACTAGTCGAAGGTCTCATTGGCCTTATCACTCGCCTTGATATTTCTTATGTTGTCCATACTGTGAGAATTTGTGAAGAAAATGTGTATCAACATTTACTTAATTTAGAACTTACAATGAGAGGCCTTTATATCATTGTTTAAAAATACGTTCTGAGGCGCCGCCTCTGGGCGTCGGCGCGTCGAGGCGGCTGCTTCTTTCGGTCACTCCACATTTGCCGCTTCTTCCCGCGTGAGGCAGCCGCCTCAGCACGCCTTGCACCGATTTGGCGCGAGGCGGGCTGAGGCGGCCGCCTCACGTACATCCCTTTTTTTTTTGGTTTCACAGCCAAAACGTCTCTCAGCTTTGCGTCAACTCGGCTCTAAGCTTCGTCTCTCACCTCTGCGTTGCCTCTCAGCTTGTCTCTCAGCTCGTCAACTCGCCTCCTATGCATCAACTTGTTTTTGTGAAGGGTTTTCTTGCTCGTGCTGTAGTGCGACTGGCCCTTTTATTTATCTTTAAATCAATTCACAACGGTTTTCCGATCGCGTTTTCGAGGTAGCAATGACAATTTTAGGGTTTATTTCTTTGTACGATGAATGCGATTCTCTATTTTGAAGATTTTAGTTTTATTCTCGTTATGGATCTAGTCTGTTAGGGTTTCAAATTTTTTTGTTCTTGGTGATTATGGACTTTTCGTCCGGATCTACTCTGTTTGGTAGTTATAATTGTTTACGACGCCGTTTTACTCTCTTCTGGCTGGTTTTGTGTGGTTAGTTCTTTTGCTGGAGATCGTCAGATCTTGTGCGTCATTCTCATCCATTTCAATCCGGTTCTTTAGGTTTGAAAGTTGTCTTGGACTTGAAGATTGAATACATGTTAACCCACAAGAAGCCCAATTGAACTCTGTCGTTGAGGACTATTTGGAGGGTACCCTGGATCATATCATTCTCCCCCTCTTGAAATGGATTTGTCCTCGAATCCGAACCCAGATCATAGATAGTTATGACAAAATCAATTGAAAGATGATCTTGGAGTATAAATGAATTATGCTTGACCACATGCACCTGCAATGAAGAAACATAAATAGTAGAGAATGTGTTAGGTAAAAACTTCACTACCACATCCACTTCATGTTCACTCGCTCGCATGGCTTCATCATCACCCATGGCCACTATCTTAACCTTACTTACAAATACCTCACACACATGCTCAACTTCACTATGTTTTTCAACCTCAAAGCACACTACCTCACAAATCTTTACTCCCTCAATGCTCATAGTCTCACATGTATTTCCACTCACCATGTCACTCACAACAACACACCCACAACTCTCGGTCTCACAAGTGTTTACTCCCTCAATGCTCATGGCATCACAAGCATTCTCACTAACTTTAGCCTCGCTAATGATCTCACTCTCATTAAAACCGTCGGCCACTACTCCATCTCGTTGTCGTACATTCTCTTTTACAACAAATTCTTCAACCATATCATTACCCATGTCATTCTCTGATGGCTCCACAGAATGTACTTTATCAACATTACCATGTCTCTCACTACTCGTACTCCTCTGAAAATATAACACATCATCATATGCCTGCTGTGGTGTTAAAGGAATGAGAGTAATGACTATTTCACCATATTTGACCTTATACCTATTCTTGCCCATATCATAAGTTACCTTGTTAAACTTATACCAAGGCTCATTATGTGTAGTACTCATAGGAACTACGTCACAAACTACCTCATCAACATATTTTTCCCCAATAGCAAAACTTACCACAACTCTATGACTAACCTCAACCTCGCCAAATTCACTCATCCACATGTAAGGTCTATCCATAGGTATCAATGGTAATCCCAACTTTTCAACTAGTGTGGTACTAGCTAAATTGGTAGGATCTTTTCTACTAATGATCATACTACACGCTCTAGTGTTGATGCAACATCTCGTGCGAAAGACGAAGACCAAATTATTTTGAAAGTTTCTATCCATGGTCTCAAATTCTCTGTCCATCTCAAAATAAACAGATTAGTAATGACAAATATGAAAGCAATTATATAACCTCACAATCTCACAAGCTCACGTGTTTGCACTCAAATATGTATCACTCCACTCCACTCGTGTTTGCACTCAATACATTGTGAGTATGACTTACCAAAAAGCTCACAATAATGTGTAATCTTCAAACTAGCATAAACAACAAGAAACCAATATAGGGCAAATGGAGTAATGCGAGTAAGAATTAATAAATACGTAGACTCAATTCAAAGAAAACCTACAGCTAGAATAATTAGAATATAGAAATCACAAACTACAACAACAAATAAACAAGCATGCAAACAACTACGGACGTATGTAAATTCGGATGGAAATTTGGTGCCTCAATAGAAATTTTGTTGAATTACCCTTCACAGACACCCAAATGATAAAATAGAACCAACGAAATTCAACCAAATTTTTTTTTTTTTTTTTGCTCTTCAGATCACTTGAGCTCTCAAAAACTTTCTAAGTGTTGACCGGTTTGGAGTCCGGTATGGGACCGGTATGGTTGTTTCCCGGTTCCAGTAGCTATGTTTTACTCACAGGTTAACCGGTATGGATACCGGTATAGGATCGGTATGGGTTTATGGAGACCGGTATGTGACCGGTATGGGTGCTTACCGGTTCCAGTAGCTATATAATCTCCAGGTAGACTGGTATTGAGGTCGGTATGGGACCGGTATGCCGGTCACCGACATATCAGAAATGCAAAAACACTTAAAAAACACAAAAATTAAGAATCAAAACGTTGTTTACTCTTTTATTTATCTCGCTTGTTCTCGCTTTTTCTTTTGAAGGTAGTTTTCAACCTCCCAGAGCTTGTGTTTGGGAAACAAAAATTTAACAATTAATAGAAATTATATTTGCTTTTGGGTGCTTACCTATTAACTTAAAACGTATTATTTGTGAATTTGTTAGCTTCCTCCCCGAACTATTCAGATTAGACCATCAATGATTAAAGTTGAGGCAGATCCTGATCTGTCAGATATTCAGACATTTAACTCATTGGAGGTTGTCAGAACAAGGTAATCTTCTTCCTCGTTTCTTTCATATTATGTCCTCTATAGTTATTGAAGAATCAACTGACCACAATTAGAGCACTTGGTATATGTAATTATTGTTTTGCATAAAGCTTTAGAATTTCAAACCAGCTATTGCGTTCTGGGTATAAAAAGCATATTAGAAAAAAATTCAGTGGGGAGAATAGTTAATTCTATTTCCGCATTTCCATATAAGATTTTAAGTCACATACATCGGAGGTATTTGGCACAGTACATTAATTTTTAGAGACAGATCCTATTGAGTGTGAAAGCAGAGAGCCATAATGTTTGCCTAGGAACAATCTGAATTTAAAATTAGATATTTAAGAAGTTTTTACCAGAAGAATGAGTTTTGTTGGACGTGTACTTAGTTCTGCTGCTTTTGCAGCTTAATAAATGAAACTTCTTTCAATCCTTAAATTTATTTCCACAACCAGAGAAAATGAAAACTCTTTGGTTATAGTTCTTTATGGTGTGGTGTACCTAGAGAGATATGGTACAATATAAAAAACATATTAAACGAATTTTCAGTAGGCAGGAAGTTGTTCAAATTCTATTTGTGTTTTCATATTAGTCGTTAAGGAAGTCACATACTGATAGAACCATGATTTTTGTAAAATAAGTTTGTAAGGATCAGTTTGAGAGTTCACAATAATCTAGCATAAAAGTACTGAATGTATATATTCATTAATGGTTACTGGGCAAGATACAAATGACTAAATGAGTTTGCCAAAACACAAAAGATAGAAATCACACAAGCTACACAGCTCTCTGCTGGGATTTCCCCTTCCCACAAAAAACAGAAAAACCTCAAAACAAAAAGAACCCCCCATCATGACGAATCCACACATATATATTCTGTTTCTCTCCCTAGCACACGTTCCCCTTTCCCACAATATTTGTAACTAACTTGGGTCCACCTGGTCCACCTCAGCAACCCACTGATCTGCTCCCTTCTTCATGCCTTCCTTTTTCTTCCTCCTCACGTAGACCTGATGTGTAGATGGACTCCCAAATGTATGAGAGTTGTTGTGGCTTGCTTCTTTGGCCCAAGGCTTACTGGAGCTTGGCCATTTGAGCCCAAGTATGGGTCCTTGTCTGCTGTGCTCTCATCCCCCATTCCATTTGCATTTGCATCCCTAACATTGCCTCCCTGCAGAAGACTGGACTTATCCTCAAGTCCCAAAACAGGAAATTGGTGACGAACTACCTCTAAATCCTCCCATGTAGCCTCTTCAACTGGTTTGCCCATCCATTGTATCAGGCACTGAGAAATCGTTTGACCCTTGTGACACACTCCTTTGAGCCAAAACTTCTGCAGGTTCGGACACTGTCTCCGGCACATTGTTCATGTCTCTTGGCAACTCCGCTTGGGCCTGGTGTACTCCAACGGTTTTTTTTAGTTGAGAGGCATGAAAAACCGGATGGACTTTGGAATCTCTAGGAAGTTGTAATTTATACGCCACTGCCCCAATACGTTGGATAATCTGAAAAGGGCCATAGAATCTTGCTGCCGATTTAGCGTTAACCCGTTGTGTGACAGTCTGTTGCCTATGGGGGCGCAACTTCTAGTATACCCATTCACCAATCGCGAAAGATATGTCCTTTCGATACACATTTGCAAATCTCCTCATTCTATCATGTGCCCGTCGCAGATTCCATTTCAGTTGCCGCAAGGCTTCATCCCGATCCAACAATTCTTGAGCGACAGCTTCCACCAACGTTTCCCCCTTAGAGAATTTACCCAGAACTGGCGATAGCCTGCCGTATACAACACTGAATGGGGTTTTATTCAAGGACACATGGTAATTAGTGTTATACCAGTATTCGGCCTAATGTATCCACCCAACCCACTGGTTTGGTTGCTCAGACGCAAAACATCTTAAATAGGTCTCTAAACAACAGTTAAGAACTTCCGATTGACCATCTGTTTCGGGGTGATAAGCGGAATTCATTTTCAGTTCGGTACCTTGTAACTTGAACAACTCTCCCCAGAAATGGCTCACGAACAAAGGGTCGCAATCACTAACAATTGACTTTGGGATCCCGTGCAACCGCACAACCTCTTTTGCAAATACTTTAGCCACCTTTTGGGCTGTATACGGGTGTTTGAGTGGTATGAAATAGGTGTATTTAGACAGCCTATCCACAACGACGAAAATGGTGTCATAACCCTTAGATTTTGGCAACCCGATTATGAAATCCATCGCTATTTCTTCCCAAACTTCCTCGGGATAGGTAAAGGTTGCAACAGTCCTCCTGGAGAGGTGGCCTGATACTTTTGCCGCTGACAAACTTCTCATTCTGCTACGTACCTATAAATGTCCTTCTTCATACCCAGCCAATATACATTCTCTGCCACCCGCTTGCAAGTCCGAAACGCTTCTGAATGACCTCCCATGGGTGTAGCATGACCCACCCTCATAAACAAAACTGCCCATTTTGATGCCGCTGGAATAACAACGCGTTGCTTGTGGTACAATCTTTCCCCCTTCAATTGGAAATTCTTATGAGTCAGTGGATCCTTTTGCAAGTCTTGAGTGATTCTAGACAACTTTGGGACATCCCGGATGGCTCCCCACAACTGGTCCTCATCTTCCCTTACGGGCATGCTGATTGCCGTGATAACAGATTCTTCATGGACTCTGGATAATGAGTCGGCAGCTCCATTCTCCTTTCCAGGCTTATAAACAATTTCAAAGTTATATCCCAACAATTTGGCAGCCCAATTTTGTTGATCAGGTGTCAGAATAGGTTGTTGGAGGATATGTTTCAGGCTCCGTTGGTTGCTAAAAACCTTAAATTTTCTGCCCAATAGATAAGGTCTCCAATGTTGAAGGGCCAGAACAAGAGCCATGAGCTCATTTTCATAAGTGGACTTGCCAAGGCCCTATCTTTTAGGGCTTTGCTGAAAAATGCAAACGGTCTTCTGTTTTGCATTAATACAGCCCCGATACCCATTCCCATCACACTCGATCTCAAACGCCTTTGCAAAATCCGGAGTGTCCAAAACAAGACTTGATGTTAATTGGTGCTAATACCCCAGGTATTGTTCCTCAGGTAAATCCGCCACGTGGGATACTAATTGTTCGAATTGTTCTACGTACTCGTCTACAGTCCCCTTCTGTTTCAGTGCTGCAAGGTATTCATAAGGGTTGGCGCTCCCCTTATTCCCAAATCTCTTGAATAACTCACTGGTAAGCATCTCCCAAGTTAGATACGGGTTCTTCTTCCGCAACCATCGGAACCAATGTATGGCCGGTCCGTCCATACTGACCATAGCCAATGGAATCTTCATCTCGGCTCGGGTGCGATGAACTTCAAAAAATTGCTCCGCTCGCTTACCCAACCTACTGGGTCAATCCCCTCAAAATAGGGCAACTCCACTCTCTTCAGCATCATTTGCCTCTCTGTCTCTCCGTCGTCATCCATTTCCCCCTCCAAATTAGGTCCCCTTATTCCTGGCATCGTGGAACTTCCCAACTGTTGTGCCCCTGTTTTGTCCGCGATTTCCGGCTCATTGGAACTTGATGAGCTCCCTCTTGCCCCACGCCCTTCCCTTTCATCCAAGTCATCATATAATTTCGGAGCTCTTCCATGGTTTCAAGTTTTTGACTCAAAAGTTCCATCGCTATGAATTGGGTTTTTATCTCATCTATGTCTCCTCCAATGGTTTGTATTTTTGTGGTTAACAGTTCTACATCACTTCTTAGTCCTCTAACTTCACCTTCAACTCTCCCAGCATTCTTCTCCAAATTCTCTACTCTTGTCTCCATCCTGTTTGCCGCCATTTATCCCTCCGTTAGATCCGGCAGGTTGGACCAATTGATAGAACCATGATTTTTGTAAACTAAGTTTGTAAGGATCAGTTTGAGAGTTCACAAGAATCTAGCATAAAAGTACTGAATGTATATATTCATTAATGGTTACTGGGCAAGATACAAATGAGATTGCCAAAACACAAAAAAAAAAAAGAAATCACCCAAGCTACACAGCTTCCAGCCCTCTGCTGGGATTTTCCCTTCCCACAAAAACAGAAAAACCTCAAAACAAAAAGAATCCCCCCATTATGACGAATCCACACATATATATATTTTGTTTCTCTCCCTAGTACACGTTCCCCTTTCCCATAATATTTGTAACTAACTTGGGTCCACATAGTCCACCTCAGCAACCCACTGGTCTTCTTCCTCCTCACATAGACCTGATGTGTAGATGGACTTCCAAATGTATGAGTTGTTGTGGCTTGCTTCTTTGGCCCAAGGCTTATTGGAGCTTGGCCATTTAAGCCCAAGTATGGGTCCTTGTTTGCTGTGCTCTCATCCCCCATTCCATTTGCATTTGCATCCCTAACATATACACTGGGAGAGGTTTTTGGAAAATTAAAGGTGTTTCGACAAGAAACGATGATTCGGACTCTTTTGGATGTGAAAGCGGAAAGAATATTTGGCAAGGAACAATCTGAATTCGAAATTAGATCATTTAACAAGTTGATCCAAATCTCTTTTTTGGAATAATGGTTTTTCTGTACACATGTACTTAGTTTCATTGCTACTGCAGTTTAATATATGAAACTTCTTTCAATCCTCACATTTCTTTCCACAACCAGATTGTTATTTATAACGTTGCTAAGGAGCTAATGGTGCATAATAAGGTCGTATCAAATCGATGTTTTTGTCAAGCCTTATTTGACAATCAAAGAATTACATCTGAAATTATTTATGTAAATGGATTTATTTATGGTTTGGGTTGGGTTTTGTGGGTTAAGTTTTCATTCTTAACCCAATGCAATCCACTAAAAAACTAGGGTAGGAGATTCCTCACTCAACCAACTAGCACGACTTGGGTTCTGTGTTCTAGGTTGTTTTGCCTACCCTACTCCCAACCATTACACCCCTGATTTTGACAAACTTACAAATACGTCCATGTGCTCAAATTTTAAAAACTTTGCAATTTGATCCTATTAACTTTCAGAACTGAGCAAATAGGTCCCTATTAACTTTAAAAATTTTGCATATAGGTGGATATGCTTGAAAGAAAATACTTTTGATGAAATTTGAATTTTTATTTTCTTAAGCATTTTTAAAGCAAAATTTTCACCAAATCAAAATTTGTTGAAAATTTAAGAACTTTGGTGATAATAAATTATGAAGAACATATGAGCTCATATTCCCCTATTCTAGTAGCTTTTTGACTTGATGAGATTTGATATGTGTAGAGAAGAATAGGTTTTGTATTTACTTAATGAAAAACTTTACAAGGCATAGCTTTATATAGCTATAAGAGTACAATAAATTAGCTTCCCAACTAATTCTAACAATAAATACTAATTAGCTTCCCAACTAATTCCAACACCCAACTAATTCCAACAACTAATTCCAACACTCCCCCTCAAGCTGGAGCATACATGTTATATGCACCAAGCTTGTTACAGATGAAATCAATACGAGGACCGCGAAGAGACTTAGTAAGGACATCTGCTAATTGACCGTCTGAGTTGACAAAGCTAGTAGCAATACATCCTGACAAAATTTTCTCTCTGATAAAGTGACAATCCATTTCTATATGTTTGGTCCTCTCGTGAAACACAGGATTGGAGGCGATATGTAATGCTGCTTGGTTGTCACAGATTAGTTTCATTTGTGCTCCTCTAACAAACTTTAATTCTTGCACCAACTGTCTCAACCATACCAGCTCGCATGTTGCTAAGGCCATAGCTCTATATTCTGCCTCTGCACTAGACCTGGCAACAACAACTTGCTTCTTACTCTAGGATATGAGATTACCTTCAATCAGAACACAATAACCTGTAGTGGAGCGTCTATCTGATGGACAATCCGCCCAATCTGCATCAAAATAACCAATAACCTGAGTATGTCCCTTATCTTCATATAGTAGACCTTGGCCTGGTACTCTTTTAACATATCTAAGAATGCGTATAACAGCATCCCAATGACTCTGGCAAGGGGTTTTTTGAAACTGACTAACCACACTTACAGCAAAAGAAATATCCGGTCGTGTGATGGTAAGGTAGTTTAGCTTCCCAACTAATCTCCTGTATTGTCCAGGATCATCCAGTGGTTCTCCAATTTGCTTCCTATACTCTTCGGGATTCTCCAACAGCTCCCCCACTTTTGGTAGGAGTTTAACATTGGGATCCATAGGTGTGTCCACCGGTTTGCAATCTAACATACCAGCCTCCTAAAGAATATCCAATGCATACTTTCTCTGGGAAATAGCTACCCCAGAGTTAGATTGTGCTACCTCTATGCCAAGAAAGTACTTGAGTCATCCCAAATCCTTAGTCTGAAAATGATTAAATAGGTGTGTTTTTAGCTCTCGACTACCCTCTTGATCACTTCCAGTGATGACGATATCATCCACATAAACTACTAAGTAGATGCATTTGCCAATGGAATGGCGGTAGAAAACAGAGTGATCAGCTTCACTACGAGTCATACCAAAATCTGTAATTACAGCACTGAACCTCCCAACCAAGCACGAGGAGACTGTTTTAAACCATAAAGAGAACAGTGAAGCCGACATACCAAACCATACTCCCCCTGAGCAAAAAAACCAGGTGGTTGCTCCATATAGACTTCCTCCTGAAGATCACCATGGAGAAATGCATTCTTGATGTCTAACTGATAAAGGGGCCAATGACGCATAGCCGCAATGGAGAGAAACAATCGGACAGAAGCAATTTTTGCCACAGGAGAAAAAGCCACCATAGTCCAGACCAAATATCTGTGTATAGCCCTTGGCAACCAGACGAGCCTTAAGACGATCAATGTTCCCATCAGGACCAACCTTCACTATATAAACCCACCGACAGCCAATTACAGATTTGACAGAGGCAAATCCCATGTGCCACTAGAGTGTAGGGCGTCCATTTCATCAATCATCACCTGCTTACACCCGGGGTGGGATAATGCCTCACTGAGCTTTTTAGGAATAGAAACAGAAGACAAGGTAGAAACAAAAGCATAATATGGAGCAGATAAACGATGATAACTCATAAATGTGTATATAGGATGAGGATTGCGAGTGGAATGAATACCTTTGCTAGTGGCAATAGGACCATGTAGGGCAGTCATGTCCACAGTAGGGGTAGGAGCTGGAGCGGGGTGTGAGTCAGCCTGGAGAGGTGGGGGCAAGGACGACGTTGGTAGTGTTAAGGTTGGTCCTCAGAGCGCCAATTCCCTGTTGTATTTCCTTGTAAATACTTGTGTAAACATTTTGTTATGAATAAAATAGGCAGTTTCTATAATATAATGTATCTCTTTATATGGTAAAGACGTAATTGACCTTAGAATGATTAGTTATGATACAGTTGCAAAAGCGCCGCAACTGACATTGAGTTGTATCATGACGTTGTCATTCTTAGACTGTTCCTGGTCAAGGTTTACACTACTTGGTCAGTAAAGTAAACCAGTTGAGACTGGTACATGTCGTATAGTGGAATATTGGATTCCAATGGTTTCTCAGTGAACCATGAGTCTTGGAGACTCGTATAGACATGCAGGTGTTTATAGCGGATAAACACTGAACGACTCACTGAAGATTTTTAATGGATGATGCACCAACGTCAATAAGAATCTTCTCGGGTTGAGTAGCATAAGTGATTCTTCGACTTGAGATACCACTGTGGGCACATGAGACATCTTCCACACTTGATGGCAGTCACGTCACCGACCTATTAAGGTCAGACCTCTGCCTGTTCGTTGGGTGTGGACAGATCCTCAGGGTGTCCTGTGTGTGTCAAGATAGGATCCGTCAGTTCTGTGTACAGAGCATAGGTAATCCATATATGATTAGCAATCAGATAAAAATCATGGGTCCGTGGTACACTTTAGAAGTGAGTTCTAAGTGTTTTTTTAGAGATTGTTAATAGAGGCGTCGACGGGATTGTCCCTATAGAGATTTGACGTTTACATTTATATCTTTGGGATATATCCGGATACCTGTGACGAATGAATTAAACATATGCCATGACCTCGACCTGTATGATTCAGCGAGTTCATCCGTGGTCGTCATAATTTACGGGTGGGTGAATTATGTACACGAAATTGGATTTCGTGACGGATATGCCTGAATCTAGAGTCTCACTAATGAAATATACTCGTAGAGCACTAGGGCAACTTTTATGAATAATGTTGATTATTTATAAATCGTTTAACGGTTAAACGAAAGATACATGCTTTAGGGACCGAACCTTCATTTCCTAATTAGTGTGTATTTGTATTTAATATATGATATTATTAAATACACATTAATTAATTGTCAAATTATGATATTTGACGTATATCATTAATATATGTATTTGAGATATTTGAAGTAAATATAATACATATATTTGAAATATTTGTATTTAATTAATTAATTAATTATTTAATTATTTAATTGTTAAATAATTAAAATATAAATATCTTACATTATGATAAAGTTAGGAAATGATTACAAGTGTAAATTGTTGTTTTTACATTTAAGGAAAATGTTATAAAATTGGATTTGACTTCTTTAAATTTGATTTAAAATTGAAAATATCCAATTTACTTTATTTCCTCCAATTTTCGGCCATGACCTAAATATAAAAGGGTTTTGTTTTTTTCCATTTGCTTTACACAAGTCATAGCCTCCAAAAAGAAAAAAAAAACATTTGAGAGAAAAGAGAAGAAACAAGAATCAAATCCAAAGAAAGACAAATTTAATAAGTATTTCCAACCTTTCATTAGAGGGAAATTTGTTCATTTCATTCTTGGCTATAACATGTGTAGTTCTTAGGTTTTTCTACTCATTTTTGTTTATGTTTTTAATGGTTGGAAGCTTTGATGATGGGTGTTTGCATGAATGATATTGAAAGAAAGCTTATAAGGAGTTATTAAGCATTCTTTTGATCATTTGATGATCTAGTTGCCATTCTAGAGTTGTTAGGCCACTCATTGATGACCTATAATTGTTCTAGAGTTATTTCAAAGTGGTGAGACTTGTTTAGTTAAAGTATTGGATTTGTTTAATTTGATGTAATTGGTTCAATTTGATGAAATTGTAAAATTAGGGTTTATACCCTTTCCAAATTTAGGGTTTTTCATATATATGATGTATTATGATGTGTATATGATGCATGTTTAATTTTGGGTTGATTGAATTTGATCTTGACATGTTTTGAACAAGTAAAGAGCAAATGCTCAATTTACCCAACATACGACAATTTATAAGAAATTTGGGGTTTGAGTTGCAATTTGTGATTTGATGTGTAGGACATGTTAAAATCACTTTGGTACTGATTTGGAATCATTCAAAATTGTTCTTGACAATTTAAGGATCAAAATGATCAATTTGCAAAGTATTGGGGCAATTAGCAATTACAAAGAAATTTGATTTCTTGGGTAAAAATTTCTGATTTAAAGTATTGTGTAGTTAAAATAAATAAGTTTATTTTAATTGTCCAAGAAAATTTTTTGAAATCGGATAATTTTGATTTTTGCGTTCCGTTGCTTTACTCGGTAATACCCCTTAAAACCCCAACAGGTAGACCTAAAGAGGACGAGGTGATGGGACAACCTCTTATGGAGGACTATAGAATGGAACGGGAAGAACCTCGGGAGGGAGTGGAATGGGCGGTGTATCTGGAGAGAAAATTGGGGATGACTCAAAGAAGGTGACGTCAGCGGAAATGATATAACGGTTAATAGTGGGAGAATAACAACGGTACCCTTTTTGAAGTCGAGAGTAACCTAAGAAGATACATTTGATAGACTTATCACCCAGTTTATCCCGGTTCGGTGTTAGGTTATGGACAAAGCAAACACAACCAGATATGCGAAGGGGTAAATAATGGGGTGGTTGAGTGGGAAATAGAATGGAGTGGAGAAGTTGATTTTGTAAAACAGAGAAACGCATACGATTGATTAAATAGCATGCTGTGAGAACAGCATCCCCCCAGAAACGAAGAGGCAGATGGTTGAGTAAAAGGGTGCGGGTCGTGTCGATGAGATGTCTGTTTTTAAGTTCAGCGACACCATTTTGTGGGGTGTGTGAGCACAGAAGGACTCATGAAGAATACCGAGGGAGGACTTGAAGTTTTTGAACGGGGTAGAAAAATATTCCCGAGCATTATCACTGCGTAATATGCGTATAGGAACACCGAATTGAGTTTGAATCTCATCACAAAAGGCTTTAAAGGTCGAAAATAACTCAGAATGATCTTTAAGTAAGAAGAGCCAAGTGTTTTGAGAATGGTCATCAATAAATGTAACAAAATAGCAAAATCCCAAAACAGAGTTGACACGACAGGGACCCCAAACATCAGAATGAACTAAGTCAAATGGGGACACAACCCGATTATTGATACACTTGGGAAACTTAGTACGAGTTTGTTTGCCAAGTTGACATGACACAATTAAAGGAAGATAAAGCAGAAAGGTGCGGAGCTAGCTTTTGGAGCTTGGACAGACTGGGGTGACCCAACCGACAATGAACGACTTGGGCAGAATCAGAAGAAGTGCAAGCAACGGAAGGTAGTGACCTTGAAAGGTGATAGAGGCCTTGTGACTCAAGTCCTGTACCAATCATCTGTCCCGTACTCTGGTCCTGCACGACAATAGAATTATTAAGAAAAGTGACAGAGCAGTTAAGATCATTAGTAAGTTTACTAACAGAAATAAGATTAAAAAGACAACCAGGTTCATAAAGAATAGAGGTCAATGGTAAGGGAGGAACGAGAGAAGCTCGCCCGATACCCTTAGCAACGGTTTTAGAGCCACTAGCAAGGGTAACCATAGAGAGAGAATCCGAACCGGTTAAAGAGGAGAAAATGTGTGGATTACCAGAAATATGATCGGAGGCTCCCGAATCAATAACCCAGGGGCCGAGAGGAGAGGGCTAAGTGAGGCAAGCCACATAATTACTAGTGTGGGCAACAGAAGCAGAGGATGGTTGCTGAGAGGCCTGATACTGAAGGAAAACAGCATAATCCAGGACAAATAAGGTAACCTGCTGAGATGAGTGTTCGGAAGAAGCAGGAGAGGCAGTACCGTCAACTTGAGCAACCTTGGCAGTAGGGGGACGAGGGGGTTTTCCATGGAGCTGATAGCAACGCTCTCGGGTGTGACCAACCTTATGACAGTAACTACATTTGGGACGCACTCCTCTGTGAATATGGGATCCACGACTGCCCGTGGAACTGTCTTGTGCTGCAAAGATAGAAGGCTCTGCGGAGTGGGACTCAGAGTCAATGACGGAAGTGGAGGAGAGTCGAAGAAGTCGAGCAAAAACATTTTCCAGAGAGGGGATAGTAGCACTGGCCAAAATCTGATCACAAACGGGCTGAAGCTCAGATCGGATCCCAATCAAAGTTAACACCATAAAGAACTGCTCTCGCTGGCGTTCCTGTTCAGCAATAGTAGTGGTAATTGGCAAGATAGAATTGAACTCCTCTCGCAATGATTCAATCCGACCAATATACTTAGACATATCCAGATCACGCTGATTCAAGTGAAACATATTGGACACAACATTATAAAGTCTCTATATATCATTAGTATACAAAGCGGTAGCCTGACTCCATAACTTGTGGCAAGTCTTATAGGGTCGAAACATGACAAGAAGTTTAGAATCAATGGACTGTCAAAAGAGATTACATAATTGAGCATCAAGCTTCCTCCAAGACCGGTGCTCGGCCTCAGGTATAGAATCCTCACTGGAGGTTAAATGATCTTCACACCCTTGCCCCATAAACCATAATTCAACCGAAGCCGACCAAGAAACATAATTTATAGAACCAAGTAACTTATCGGTTGTAATAACAGGAGAACCAGAAAGAGGTGGGATGAAGGAACTTGATTTAGGCAAAAACGGAGCTCGGGGGTGAGTGTCGTCTTCCGACGGGCGATCTATAAATAATATCGCGGAAAAAAAAAACTTAGCAGAGCACGGAATCAGGGGCTGGAGGAAGGCTGCAGTGGCGGAGCACCGCTCGGCGAAGGTAGATCAGCGACCTCTGAGCGCAGTGGTGGTGTAGTTTGTGGAAAAAGGTGCAGAAGTGGTGGTGGGTAAATCTAGGGTTCCGAGGGTATTTTGGGGGAAAAGTGACAGAGCAGTTAAGATCATGAGTAAGTTTACTAACAGCAATAAGATTAAAAGGACAACCATGTACATAAAGAATAGAGGTCAATGGTAAGGAAGGAACGGAAGAAGCTCGCCCGTTACCCTTAGCAACGGTTTTAGAGCCACTAGCAAGGGTAACCATAGAGAGAGAATCCGAACCGGTTAAAGAGGAGAAAAGGTATGGATTACTGGAAATATGATCGGAGACTCCGGAATCAGTAACCCAGGGGCCGGAAGGAGAGGACTGAGTGAGGCATGCCACAGAATTACCAGTGTGGGCAACAGAAGCAGAGGATGGTTGCTGAGAGGCCTGATACTGAAGGAAAGCAGCATAATCCGGGCCATATAAGGTAACCTGCTGAGATGAGTGTTTGGAAGAAACATGAGAGGCAGTGCCGTCAACTTGAGCAACCTTGGCAGTAGGGGGATGAGGGGGGTTTGCCATGAAGCTGATAGCAACGCTCTCGAGTGTGACCAACCTTATAACAGTAACTACATATGGGACGCACTCCTCTGTGAATATGGGATCCACGATTGCCCGTGGAACTGCCCTGTGCTGCAAAGATAAAAGGCTCTGCGGAGTGGGACTCAGAGTCGATGACGGAAGTGGAGGGGACTCGAAGAAGTCGAGCAAAAACATTTTCCAGAGAGGGGATAGTAGCACTGGCCAAAATCTGATCACAAACGGGCTGAAGCTCAGATCGGATCCCAATCAAATGTAACACCATAAAGAAATGTTCTCGCTGGCGTTCCTGTTCAGCAATAGTAGTGGTAATTGGCAAGATAGAATTGAACTCCTCTCGCAATGATTCAATCCGACCAATGTACTCAGACATATCCAGATCACGCTGATTCAAGTGAAACATATTGGACACAACATTATAAAATCTCTGTATATCAGTAGTATACAAAGCGGTAGCCTTACTCCATAACTTGTGGCAAGTCTTATAGGGTCGAAACATGACAAGAAGTTTAGAATCAATGGACTGCCATAAGAGATTACATAATTGAGCATCAAGCTTCCTCCAAGACCGGCGCTCGGCCTTAGGTATAGAATCCTTACTGGAGGTTAAATGATCTTCACACCCTTACCCCATAAACCATAATTCAACCGAAGCCGACCAAGACACATAATTTATAGAACCAAGTAACTTATCAGTTATAATAACAGGAGAACCAGAAAGAGTTGAGACGAAGGAACCTGATTTAGGCAAAATCGGAGCTCGGGGGTGAGTGTCGTCTTCTGACGGGCGATCCATAATAATAACGCGGGAAAAAAAAAACTTACAAGGCATAGCTTTATATAGCTATAAGAGTACAATAAATTAGCTTCCCAACTAATTCTAACAATAAATACTAATTAGCTTCCCAATTAATTCCAACAACTAATTCCAACACCCAATTAATTCCAACAATATGAATTCTTGATTTTTTTTAACAATGAATAAATCTTAATCTTGAAGAGCCAATGAGATTAAAAACGTAATGCCATGTTATTTTGAAAATTTAGTTTGTTATCATCAAAATCAAAGTTTGTATGACATTTTATTTCAACAATTTGGAATTAGTTTATTTAAATGGAAGGTCAATGTTGGAAAATAGTATCTTGCATTGGTGAAGCAAATTGACCTTTCTAGCCTTAGTTATGCAAATATTTTTGTTCCACGATGTTGAAGTTGCATGATTGACAAACCAAGTCCCTATTAAGATTGTTTTATGATATGGTAGACATATTTTCCAACGAGTAATTGTTGAAATATACGGAGGTAGCTTTTATTTGATTTTCTCTTTTTTTCCCCTATCTCTATCTCTGTTTTTATTTATTTTTAAGGTAATTTGGGAGGTGGATATTGATTGATTATTTTGATTATTGTGACAATGTTGGTGTTGATGGAATTCAAATGTCCTGCCAGTTTTCTCAGATTTTCCTATATTTTGACGCATCAGTTTTAACTTACCTTTCACATTTCAGTAATCAACCCAGAAAGACGTATCTGTCAAAGTATTTAATTGCACTTTTTAGCTATGGTGGGGTTCCGAAAAATGTTTTTTTGGATATATTGAGTAAAGCTTTGGAAGATGCTCAGAATGTTTTCTCCAATAAAAGGAATGCCCTTAAAGGTAGTTGTCCTGATAAAGCTATTTCAACTGTTAGATGGTTATAAATATTTGTTTATTATGCATTTTCTTCTTTAAATCTTACATGTTCATTATGTTATATTTGTGATCTTGTTTTGGTATCTTAATAAGAATTCTGTTATGTTTTTTCACTTAATTTTTGTTCTCTGACAATCTTTTCAAACAGTGTCCCACGTTTCATTTTTTTGGGTTCATTTGCTTCCTTATAATATCCTACTGTCTTTCTAGCTCCTTCAATCTCTATCAGTGGCGGCCGGCGGGGCTACATAAAGGCCTGAGGGACTACTTCAGGCTTTTTAGTATAATAACAACTTGAGAATGAAGTCAATTTTTAGACTCATCTAATAGTTAAGGTTTTTTGATAAGTATTTTCTCTCCCCTTCTCTCTATTTGCAGAACAGTAGAACTTCTATTTAATTTTTTTAATTTCATTTCAAATATCTTAAAATTTTTCACTGGAAAAAGATGATGTAACAGTCAAACCTATCATTTTTTCAGGGTTTATCTATATTCAGTGTGCAAAGTTTATATCTTAATGCAAGTTGACTTCTCAATGAAATGAAAATTGCATGATTTTTTTATATTTGCTCGTCTTTTGAACTCCTCAAATATTTAATTTCCCCCATATACTATATTGTCAGCATTTTGTATAACTGAATCTCTCATCTCAATTTGTTTGTTCTTACTCTAATTTGCAAAAAGAATACTAGTTTAAACTGTCTTGGGCAATTTTGTTCTTATTTTTATTTTATATCTTTCTTTTTTTTCACATATTGTCAAAATCAATGCCATACTTCAATATAAACGTGTATAACATAAACAACTTCAGACCTGGTTTATAATTTGGCTCTCCTAAATCAAATTCCTATTTCCACCCCTGAACCCTTTAAAAGGGTTTCTTAATTTGGTTCATGTACAGTGTCCCTTAACTATGGTGGGATGGATGACTACATTTCGGCCAGAATGATCTTTTCTGGGATTTCTCTTGAAGAACCATATTTGCAACATCGTCTTTCTATACTCATGAATGAGGAAAAGAAGAGTCTTCAAGCTGGAAAGCTTCCAGTCAATGAAAGCTATTACTTAATGGGGACAGTTGACCCCACTGGAATACTGAAGAGCAATGAAGTCTGCATTATACTGTACGTATGTTCACTGGCACAGTTTTGTTTCACTATATAAATGCTGCAAAATTTCTGGTAACTTTGATCGGCAAATGGTTGGATCAGTTTTTTTTTTTTTTTTTTTTTTTTTTTTTTTTTAATTCAGTACCTGAACCATTTGGGCGATCTTTTGGTGCAATATAAAGGTTACTGTTCAAACTACAGTCCTTGGATCTTGCTTTGGGTGTAATCTCTTTATGATGCTTTATCCAGTCATCTTATTTGTTTATTCTTGCTTGAATGAGTGGTGAAGTTTATAAATAGCATGCAGTCCACTAAAAAATTTGGAATTTGTTTAATAAATTGAGTTTTTCTATTTGGTCACTTGAATTTCGATTGCTTCTTTCTTTTGGCTTGTATTCCTTATTCCTATTGTTTCCCTACAGTTTATGATCCTCTTAAATACACATTTAGATATGTGGAAATTCTCAGATGCGGGCGTCCGCATGAAAATTTCATGTGGACCCGTCTAAATGTTGTTCGAGATAATACATGTACTATTTTCATGCAGACGCCCACACTACATGATGACTCTTTAGATAACTTTATTTCTCTCTTTATTCAAACCACATCCGTTTCTGAGCACCTCTTACAGGCCATAAGTCCACTTATTTTTCTGGCTTATTCTGACCTAGTACCTTCAGTAAGTTTTCTGAAAAAACAATTTTTTCATGGTTATCCAAAATATCAAGCAGCCAGTATGAGCTACTTCTTCACCGGTTGGCCATAAACCTACTCATTTGATCAATATTGTTACGGAACATCTCATATACTATCATAGACTAAAAAATTCATTTCTAAAATCATGTGTTTGCCAGGAGAAGCACCTGGGCTGCTCTTGAAAATGCCCTACATAAAAAATAGAAATAGAATAGGGTGTTGTTGTATATTGCAAAAACTCGTCTTCATGTTTTTCTTTTCTCTCTAAGTTTGTATCTTTACACTTTGTCAACCTATATGTTTCTCAAAAGGGTCAGCAGTAATTCAAGTAAAATGAACTCACTAAAGGCTCTTATAAAATCTGTTCGACAGTTCGACTCATCTAACTGAAAGTTACCTATAAACTCTCACTAAATTTTGGCACTCTAACTTGGATTGGAAAAAATAAAATGAACTTATCTTTGATAAGCAAAATATGAACTAGGGAGTTGCACATGCTCTCTTAGGATAACGAAATTAGTAGAAGTGCAAGCTGCCAGCAGCAATACATCCCTTCTAGTTATTCAATTTATTGCAGACTTGATGATTGATCTGTCCCTGATAATAGATTTAATTAATTCATATCCAGCTAAGGTGACTGGGAAACAGAACGTTCTCTATGTACAAAACCCCCCAACATTTCTGATAATGTAATTACATGACAGATTAATTGGTGTATAGTGCGCCAAATCAATTGCCAATGTCAATCTCTATTGATTGATGTTCGTAATGTGTTTCTTAATGGGTGCATCTTTTGTAGCCTCATCAATCTAATTTATCATATTTTTTAGGTTCACTTAATTGATTGCTCAATGTAAATTTGACCTTGACCTGTGCATTTCGGTGATTGATTAATTAATGAGTAATAAAACAAGTGGCTATGCATAATTTTGTCTGTGATACTTATTATGTTACTTGCTGATAAATTATTTAGGAGCGATGGCCAGGTTTCATGGGAGAAGATTTTAGTGTATCGGAATCCTGGTTTACATTTTGGAGATATACATGTCCTAAAGGCTACCTATGTGAAAGAATTAGAAGATTTTGTAGGAACTTCCAAATATGCTATATTCTTCCCTTGTAATGGGCCACGGTCTTTGGCAGATGAGATAGCGGGTGGTGATTTTGATGGCGATATGTACTTTGTGTCGCGAAATCCTGAGGTTGGCCTTTATTTCACATTAAGTTCTTTATCGAAAAGCTTGCTAATGCATCTTTAATTAATTATTAAATTATGTTTATTTGAAGTGTGTTTTGTCCCTTTTAGTTTATAACTGCTACTTTGACTTCTTATTTGTTCTATTAAAGTCATTAAAGCATATCTATATTTCGAATTTCATTATATGCTGCTATTTCATAAGGTTCTGAGCTTTTGAATACTTCGGCAATTTTGTAGCACCGTTTAGCTTCATTAGAAGTAGGATATGTTCTCAATTAGTTTTACCTCTGATTTCTTCCGGATTTAGTTTGTTTGCTGAGCCTTTATTCTCTCTCCTTGTCTCTTTTTAAAGTCGGTAACACTATGATTTGGATGAATAAATGTATATTCACTCATACAAAATATCAGTTCATCAGATACATTCTTATAGTTAGAGAGATAAACTATAGTAATCCTAGGAGATAAATACAGTAAATAACAGCTGTCTGAAAAACTAATTTAAACACAGCACAAAAATAGGAGATAAAAACATATTGTGATATCTTGATCTAAGATCTGTGACTGTATATCCTGATTTAGGGGCTACTAAAGTTCATATATTTTTCCAACACTCCCCCTCAAGTTGGTGCGGAGATATCTTCTAAACCCAGCTTGCTAGTTAGCCACTCAGTCAAAACTGTGGTCTAGCTAACCCTTTTGTTAATACATCAGCTACTTGCTCTTTTGTACGAACAAAGCTTACTGTAATGCTTCCATTCTATATTTTCTCCTTTATAAAATGTCGATCAATCTCCTCATGTTGTCCTATCATGGTGGACAGCCTCTCCATTTTGGAATGCTGAGAGCTTCCTGTATGGTCTTTGGAATAGGGTCCCAAGAAGACAAATTAGTAGTAAAGGCTCTAAAGTATGGAGATAACTTTTGGTAGGAAATGAAATTAGAAATAGGATGCAGAGTACAAGATCTAACACCGTTTCTATGAATAATTGGAACATCAAGATCAGAAAAATCAGTAAAATCAATGTGATTTTGTGAAGCATTAGGCTTGTGTTTTCCCGAGTCTGTGACAGGTTGAGGTGATTGGAAATGTTGAGGAAGTTGTGACTTGTTCTTTCTT